>JAJOOO010006939.1:0-24191 GCA_029582685.1 Solanum piurae | reverse complement strand
GTCTTTATTTGAAGTGATTTAATGAATTAGTTAGGGTCCTATAAGTTTATATAAGTCATTAATTAACCACCTAACCGACCTCCCTTAACCCCCACTTTAATAACTAATGAAAACACTAAACCTCAACTTAAGTGAAAAGCTGTCAAAAATAGTCCACCCTACGACTGGCCTTCCACGGACCGTAGATCAATCTACTGGCCGTGGTTGTCTTCCGTGGTTTGGGACTGTGGCTCTAAATGTTGCAGGCCCAAGGAGAAACTAAGTATGGAATCACGAGGTCCATTCACGGACCGTGGTATGGTCTACGGGGCGTGGTTTGCCTCCGTAGATCACCACCAAAAGAAACAGACCATGCTGTCCAGGCAGCTTTGGGGGACTGTTTTGGGGTCCTCCTCAAGGACCCCTCGAGTGGTCTTTGGGGAGTCGTACTCATACTTTTAACCGCTAAACATGTCCATCTAAGTATGACAGTCACTTCTACAAGTTTTCATCCTCAAACAACACTCCAAACTTCAACGACAAGATCCCTTCAACTCACTAGTTCAAATGACTAGTTTCCGGACGTTATAGTCGTTTCTTGACGTTTGACCTCCAATCTCCTCAAACTAAATTCAAAAGCCATTTTTCATCATTTAAACAAGTTTACAGTTATAAACTAACATGTGAAGGTCTATTTCAACCTACTAGATTTAGTCAAGTCTTAGCTAGGTCTTACTAGGTTTTTACGGGGTTTTACAATATCCCCTCCTTGGGAACATTCGTCCCCGAATGACACTTAAAACAGCTTAATGAATCAATGACTCATAGCCAGCAGCCCAACAAGAATGTAATCATCAAAGTGATATACAATCTCAAAGTCACACCACACAGAATGAGCATCATTTCAAAAAAAAGGGAGGAACTTTAACTCCAATACAACATAGTCAATGCAAATATAAGGAAGTAGGAATCTACATCTATCAATCCATATGCATGACATTATCATGTTTAGTTATGTTCAAGGAGGAACTACCTTCTCCTAGTCATAACATGCTCATATGCCATCATAAAACTCATATGCAAGTTCCCATTTTCAATAACATTCATTTAAAGAGGAATTTGTTAATTTCAATCTAAAACATGCTCATAAGTAATCTCATATATAGTCACAAGTCATGTCATGTATATTTAGAGTTCACATAGCTTGTTATCATAATGACACCCCCCCTATAACCCTTCAACAAGTCCACTTGAGGTGAACATATGAAGTCCCATGCCCCCACATGTGCCAAGCAAGTCATCAAAGAGTCATGAGTGTAGTACCATTTACATACCACATACATACCTCCTAATCATGGTTCATGTTCATAAATCTTATCTTCACAAAGTACAATAGATCACTCCTAATCAATGCACTATAACATGAGGAAAGCAATTCCCACAAACTCATCTTTATTGAAAAACACAATTTTTTTTATGGAAATGCACAAACATCATTAATTCACATAAACATAGGAGGAACTACCTCCTCCACTCTCTAAAGAAGTTTAACACCACATAAGGAGCTAACATGCTATTTCATAAGAACGCACCTAAGCATGTTTATTAATTTATATCATGAAGTCAAGTATGCAATATTACACACAATGCACAACTTAGGAGAGAATCTCCATCTTAAACATACTTCATACAACATGAGAAAATAGGGACTACCTGTACAAACTCATTATGCATGTAACTTAGACATATTTCATTTCATTGGAGGAATTTCCTTCTCCAACTCAAACCATGCTTATCATATCATCTTAAGACAACTATGCAATTATTTCTTAAAAGCACATTAAAACCATTCACCTCATGAATAACATAGGCTACATATTCTATTTGCCTATCAACATGAGGAACATGAGACATGAAAACTCATTTTGTCTTAAAACATGAATCTTCAAGAAAATGCACATCATTTGGAAATCATGAGATCATATAAATCACACATGACTCCTAAACATAACATAATCCCAACTAGGAACTCTTTGTCTCACGCTAGAATAGGAATGAAACAAAGAGATGAGGATGTCGGGATTTCAACTAGTCATGCTTTCTAAGCACACCATCCCCTCCGTAGGAGGAAGCCCTCACTACAACTCTAAGAAAACTTCTTTCAAGTACTCCTAAAGACATAACAAAACTCACATTTTGCCATCTTTGCAAAAGTCTATGGTCCTCAACATCTAGCAATACCATCCTTACATGACACAACAAGTACTAGATCTTTAAAAAGGAAGCATTTGTACTAGATTGCCATCTTACACAAAAGGTGATAACTAATACACATTCAAGAGTCCCATATTCTTTTAACCATCCGGGCCCTATCAACAATAAAAACACACCATGTATGCAACATATCCATACTAAGAGTCATATCAAGGTCTAACATGCTAAGGTCCACTAAGTCAACAAGAGTATTTCTAGGGAACAAGGTAAAGGATATCCTCCATAAACCCTTTTTACTAACTTTAAACCATTAACCAGGGTAAAATCTGAAAAAGGTTCTATTAACTCATATGGATGACTCTAAGCCTCATAACCTCATAAGGCATCATACTAGATAAGGTAATACCGGAACACAACATAGCACCTACTATCATATGAAATTACCAACATACTGGTACCTCCATCCGAAAAGTCTTCCAAGTCAACACTAGTAGCATCCCTTTCTAAGGCCTTTACTAGGATATCGCTCAAGATCTCACATGAATCTACCACTCTGGATCTAAGTTTCTCAAACTCACTCTATCTCATAAGGTGAGAATCCAAGCAAACCTTATTATCTAGGAACATTATCAGTCACATAGGAGACAAACTTACATAACCTCTCTTAAACATCACTTTCTTTAATTCTAAGGTCGGAGCAAGTCATGACTCAAGTCTTCATACTCATCATCCATAATGATTCTAAACCAAGGTGAATGAAACTTCTACCCCTTTCAAGAGGAATCTACTCACCTCACACATCCTAGGTATTTCCAAAGCACCTATATCACAACATTTTTTCAACATACTCCAACAACTCATCATGACTTTCTATCAATCATCACACAAAACCCTGAGGCAATCCATCTACGCCAAAGGACTTCATTCATATTCACCGTATCAAGTCTAACCAAGTCATGTTACCATCCTTGCCATCACCTCTAACCTTTTCTCCCTCAATCATAGAAGCATTTACCCTCTCAAGTAGTCACATCTAGAAAACCATCGGACAAGGGATAACAAAGAGATCTTATAGAGATAGGCTTTATGGCACGAGTCAAGAGTATTGAAGAAGTGGAATCCTAAGCATCTTATAGCCTCTCACTCATAAGTGTGGTGCACTTTACAATTATGAACAAGACTCTACTCTATGTGTCCTATGAGATATGAACCTAAATTATCCGAAAAACTTATGCTTTGATAAATCAAGTTTGTCACGACCCGAGTCTACCCCCTAGACGTTACATGGCGTACTTAACCCCGAAGGGGACTCATACAAGCCCTTAGCATACATCATTGCATATGTCATAGAATAAAAACGGAAAATTAAAAACGTTTTCTTCAACAATCAACGTCATTTCTATAAAGTCAAAAAAAGTCTAAACATTGTCTCATTGGCCATCTAATACAATAGAATACTTAGACGTAAAGGGATACAACCCTTACATAGTTCTAAAATTAACTATAAAGAAACTACTAAGGCATCTACAAAGTAAGATGTTTGTCCCCGAACTTGAGGACTTATCAACTAGCTTGGAGAATTACCTATCCCAATCTTGAACAAATAGATACCATCTCCATGAACCAACCCCCTACATTTGTAGAAAACATAGAAATATGGGTTAGCACAAGAATGTACCAAGTATGGTAGCTATGCATAAAACCATTTAAAACATGCTTGAAAGGGGACATTTTAGTTGAAACCCATGCTATGCACTTTTGAGAATCTTTCTTGTAAGAGTTGGAGAACACAAGTCATAAACAACTCACATATAGTTCATCAAAGCACAAGGATATCGACATTACCATAAGCATAGTCTCCAAACATAGTCATAATGCACATACATCTATTTCAAGACATGATACACATGTATAGTCACGTATCAAGATCATAAAATCATAAAAGAACAACCACATAAGTAACCCTAAGCTCTATTTGTGCAATGCATAGATAAGGTCCATAGTCCTACCTACACTAAGTATCACTTCAAGGCCACCATGATCATACTTAACATAAGTTCATACTAACATATAAACACCCCAAAGTCATACTAGTGCAATGCAAAGGTAAGATCCCATAACCCTACCAAATGCTAAGTATCATATTTAGATCACCAACAACACATATATCTTACTTTTGATTCATTCATAGCCAACATACATAAATAAGAAGACATTAATAATCATAACTTGTAATAAGTAAAGTCAACCTTAACATTAATTAATATCACACATACATAATTGATAAGTCTTCATTACATAAGAGGACCTTAAGCCCTCTTTAGGTCCACTTGTGCAATGTATGGGTGAAGTCCCATACCCTCACTCATACTAAGTAGTACCTCTTAAGAAGTCATAATTAGAGTCCATATTCTTATCATAGCTTGTATTTGTTTCATATAAGGAATATTAGCGTTAACCGACATAGACCATGTGAGCTACATGGAATTCGGTGTCATATAACCCCATATCGAAAGAAGGCATTCTACTTGCCTAAGGTAGAACTACATGAATAGCTATCTAGGTTGATCCACTACCTATATACCTATGTGGGCATATAGTTATGGGATATGCGGATTGCTACTAAAAACCCGGACTTGCTAACGTAAAAGGTTTCCATCCCATGAGACAACATATTTTGGGAACCCGGACTAACTAGCGTAAAAGGAACCCATTGGGAAGCCAAACTTTTTAGCGTAAAAGCTTCCATCTCATTTTCATATCCTCTCGGTGCTAAGCATAATTCCCTTGAAAAGTCATATTAAGTCCTTACTTAAGTTTAGGTTTATAAACGAATGTACTAGGCACTCAAACAAACATCATATCATAATAGCTCATAGATTCATTAGGGTGAGAATGTTCTTTCAACCTTAGAATCATTCACATGTGAGAAAACCTTTAACATTATAGTCGTAGTGTCTTCATGAGAATAACCTTTAATACAACACAACATTACTACCATAATCTTAACTATCATGTGTAGTCATAGCATATCGTCACTAATCTTATCATATCGTACATAGTCATATCTTCACGGTCATGTACATTTCATGCATAATAGTACGTAAAGGTGCATATTGTCCTCACAATGGCACAACAACAACAACATTAACATCATAGACACCTCCCTTCACAAGGGGGGTCACAACATGTACATAATATCCCAACTCATGTACAATTCACATATATTGTATTTAAGGATCTTAGACCATGTAAATCACATATCTAACATTCATTCAATAGACATGGATACATTCATCATTCAAGTAGGTCATTCATGGCATGTAGAGAATCATATACTCATATAGGGGGATATGTGGGTAGGGTCCTTCCACAATAGCACCGCATACAATTCAACATACCAACACTACCATTATCATAACATATCATTCGTATTCATAACGTATCATACTCAGTCATATCTAGGGTTGTAGGGAAGAGGTACCTTATCTCAACACTACAACACATATGGCAAGTAAGCACCTCCACCATAAATGGATCAACAATTAATAATTAGAATACTTGACAAGTAAACACCCCCACCATAAGTAGATCAATCAATTCATATATAATAACTTCACATAACATACCTTCATATATTTCCCTTCAAGGTGAAGTGTCGAGGTCAAGTCTAACATCTTAGATTTGGCACAATAGACAGAAGAACATCATAATCCAACAACATAACCAATATGATCATTTTCAAGGTAATTCATATCAACAAGATTCTATCATATTCTATTCGTCTAGGTGATCTAAACTAAGGTCATTCACGAAGAAATTCATCAACCCTAGATGATCACATCTAACCGCTCAATTTGCCTCTTTCATGATATAACCCTAGACCACGTCAATTTCATCTTAGATTCATAATGTAATCAAGAATACATGTAAAACTATACTTAGATCATGTAATTACATCATAAACAACTCTAATTCAATCAATTGAATCAACTTCTAACAACATTGATTGTGTAGAGAAAAGCCATAGCTAGGGTTGGGGGAAAACTCATGAATTCTTTAGATTTCAAGTTAAAACAATATAAAATCAGTATTATTACAAATAGTAAACAAATTTCAATATTTAAAAACAACTTATAAAGTAATCCATGGGGTTAAATTGAAAACCTAGCTTTTGAAGATTTCTATAATTGAATTAAAGCTTTTGAGAGGGCTCCATGGGTGATAGCTACCCATGGATGAAAACCACCATACCTTAGGTGTATAAACCCACGAAAATCCTAATATAAATCCTCCATCTTCAAGCCCCTAGGTTGGTTTCTTCATTGGTGTTTTGGAGAGAAGACTTTGGGAGAGAAAAGGAATTAGGTTTTGATTGGGGGGGTCTTTAGTTGAAGTGAATTAATGAATTAGTTTAGGGTCCTATAAGTTTATATAAGTCATTAATTAACCACCTAACCGACCTCCCTTAACCCCCACTTAAATAACTAATGAAAACACTAAACCTCAACTTAAGTGAAAAGCTGTCAAAAACATTCCACCCTACGGCTAGCCTTACACGGACCGTAGATCAGTCTACTGGACGTGGTTGTCTTCCGTGGTTTGGGAATGTGGCTCTAAATTATGCAGTACCAAGGATAAACTAAGTATGGACTCACTAGGTCCATCCACAGACCGTGGTTTGCCTCCGTAGATCACCACCAAAAGAAACAGACCATGTTGTCCAGGCAGCTTTGGGGGACTGTTTTGGGGTCCTCCTCAAAACCCCTCGAGTGGTCCTTGGGGAGTTTTTACTTGGATGTTTAACCCCTAAACATGTACATATAAGTATGAGAGTCACTTCTACAAGTTTTCATCCTCAAACAACACTCCAAACTTCAAAAACAAGACCCCCTCAACTCACTAGTTCAAATGACTAGTTTCCGGACGTTATAGTCGTTTCTTGACGTTTGACCTCCAATCTCCTCAAACTAACTTCAAAAGACATTTTTAAAACATTTAAACAAGTTTCCAACTATAAACTAACATGTGAAGATCTAGTTCAACCTACTAGATTTAGTCAAGTCTTAGCTAGGTCTTATTAGGTTTTTACGGGGTGTTACAGAATCTGACACTTGAAATAAGTTAAGTAGTGCTCTAAAGGAAATTAATCATTGAATTAAATTTGTCAGTAATTTAATTTATCGATTAGTATCTATAATCTTAACATAGGAAATTACATCAGTGTTAAATGGAGAATTTTGAAATATAAATAGAGGAGTGCAATTGTGAATTTCTAGTGGAATGATTTTTAATTTATTATGATAAGAATAATTCAAATTAATTATTTGGAATTATTTCCATAATAGGAAGCCTCAAAAATTAATTTTGTGGTCCCTACAATGCCTATATTTAACTAGAACTCAGAATCTTATTTCTATGGGAAACGGAAGACTAATATGGGTTTTTCTGGTTTTCCATAAAAAACTAGGTTTTCTACTAAGAGAGTTCGGATGCGAACTTGGGATCACTGTAGAAGACCATAGGTTTTGTCTTTCGTCTAGATTCGCTCGAAGGTCTGTCTAACTTATGGATTCGCTTGAAGATATATGCTCATGCTTCAAGAGGTAATTCTTGAATTAAAGTTCAACAAGTTTATGTGTTCTAGTTTATGATTATATGTGTTCTAGCATAAACGTTATTAATATATTATTCATTTAAGCAGTATGATTTTGATATGCTTCCGTTGTGCATATAGTTTTTGTTACACCCCGTAGTTTAGTAGGTTAACTAGAGCCTTTCGTGAGAGTTCTAGAGTTTGACGTGAGGCTTAAAATCGTAAATATGACTTCCCATACTTAGAATGAGGGTTTAGGGCTAGGGTATAAAGGTACGACCCCCCAAGGACCAACCAAGGGTCCTTGAGTGGGACCCAAAACAGTCCCCAAAAGCTCTCCAAAAATGGGCCACCTACGGATGGGACTCACGCCCCGTAGGTGGACCCACGCCCCATAGGTGTGGGTCATGGGTCAAGGACTTCAAAGTAGACCCCCAGTACCCAACCACGAAGGACCAGTATGGTTCGTGGACCAACCCACGATCCGTGGGTCGGGGTCTCGTGGGTGGGGGCTGTTTTGAAGTTAGTTGTTTTAAGTTAGGGGACTTAGGGGTTAGTTTGTAATTAGTTAGGGGATAGGTGGGGTCATTTTAATAGTAATTAGACCACCTATAAATACCTAATAGACCCTTAATTAGATGATTCCAAATCATTATTTCAATTCACCCAAAATAACTCAACTCCCTCTCAAAATATTCTCTCTCTAGAAAGTGAAGAAGAAGAAGAAGGGAAGGAAGCTAGGTCAAATTCCTCAATTATTGCAAGCTTTTGTGAGGTCTTTGAGTCAAGGTATGTTTGCTTATTTCATCCATGGATTCTTCCATCCATAGAGTCCCGTAGAATTCCCCAATTTGATGAAGATTTTCCCCAATTCAAAGTTAGGGTTTCTTCAATGTTGTGGGTTATGATAGATGCTGATCCAATCGAGTAAATAGTAGTTGATTATGATTGAATTAGATATGTATGATTATATTATGATGATATTATATGATTCCATGGCTAACCCTAGTGTAAATTGATGAAATCAAAGTATGTGGGTTTATGCCTTGTGAAGGGAAATTGATGATTCTTAATTGATCTTCTAGAATTGATGTCATGTATAGTAATTGTTCAAGAATAGAAGTATGTGAACATGAATCTAACTAGAATGAGTTACACATGATTAGTAATGATTGAGATTGGGACTTTATGATGAACTATGTTAAGAATTGCCTAAGAAGAAGGCTTGTGACTAATATGTCTTGTGATCTATATGGGTATGATGACTATAGAAGTAAATCCTTGAGAGTAGGGCTTGAAATCATAAGAGGTTGATCACTAGGGCTTTTAGAGTGAGTCCATATGATGAGATAGCTAAAGTTGGTATACTAATGGCTAGAGTTGTTGTGGAAGGCTTTTACCCACATGACCTACCTAGTACTATATGAATGCATGTATGTAGAATGTTAAAGGTCTTTTCACATAGAATGATTCAAGGTTGAAAGATTTACTCACCTATAATGAATCAAAGCATTTTAGACTAGAATAGCTTGAAGTTGTGACATAAGAGCCCTTCATGTATAGCTTTACTTGGTACGACAAGACCATTTCATGGTAGCTTAGGATTGAGGATCCATACTCTCCTAAGGATAGCGTGACTAGCATTATAAAATGCTTTCATGGTAGCTTGAGATAGTAGACCTCATGGTAGCCTAGGATTGAGGAATCACACTCTCCTAAGGGTAGCTTGAACTTGTATCATAGGATTTCTTCATGGTAGCTTGACTTGGTTAGGCCAAAACCATTTCATGGTAGCTTGGGATTGAGGACTCATACTAGGATGGAATATTTGTGCCCTTCCTTGTATAGCTTGGACTTGCATGTTAGTATGTTGACCATGGTAGTTTGGTCTTGCCTAGTAGGGTGTTATTCCTTGGTAGGCTTGAATTGATAAATAGAATTCATTCATGGGTATTGACTTGCCTTGTACTAAATAGAAAAGTACCCTAAATGAATATGGCAAATAGTAAAGAGGGACTAGTCCCCAACTAGTGAGTATGTATGATAGCCTAAGGTGGTACTTAGTATGAATGGTATTATGAGATGAAATTCATGCATTGCACAAGTATAACTTGAAGCTACTTATGAAGGGTGATTTAACGTTGCAAGAACACTTCATCAAATTCTAGGTGTTCAACGATGGTGAATCAGTATAAAACCCAACAAAATGAGTTGGGTCGAATCCCACAGGGAGCGGTACGTGTTCAAGATTCAATTTGGAAGTATGAACATATTCAAATCAGTCAAAGGATTAAAAATTAGAGAATAAAAACATCATTCAAATTAGGGGGTGACACGAATGTCAAATGGGGGGGTTTTCCTTTAATTATCAACTACAAACAGTGATAAACAATACGAAATAACAATAATGAGACGGGTTCTTAGGATGTGATTCGATTATAGGCTAATATACGCAAATGGGTAATTGAAACTATTAGTAATTAGCTAGATATTAGTGAGTAAGCTACGCTATAGCGGAGGTAAAGTTTCTCTCAAACAATTTACCTCGAATCAATTTGATTTCTCTCGAACATCAACAAGCATGCAAAATAAGAACATTAGTCCATTCAATCTCTCGAGCTAAATGTGTGGGATTGGGTTTATGATTCACTCTCTCGAGCTAAACCCAGGTCAACCTAATACCCACAGACCATCAATCAATAAGTTTAGTTTTAAAACCTCTCTCTCGAGCAAGCCAAAAACACAAGGGTAGAACTACATTTGCAACTACAATTTTTAAATTAAACCATAATTAATGATTAAACTCAGTTTTAAATAGCACTTAAACTAATAATTAGCAATACCCATAAACTAAATAAGCCCATAATCACATAATCACACCCCAGGAATTGGAGTTTTAGCTAGACATCATAAAATGGTAAAACCAGTTACCAAATTGGTTATCCATCAACTGGGTAAGTGTAGATTCGTCCTTACAATGATCCAATTCGAAGAATCTCAAAGACCTACTTCCAATTTCTCAAAAGTGAAAAACTTCAATTCTTCAAAGCTTAGGAAAAACTAGAGAAAACTTGTCTCACTATTCCAAACTCAAAAATAGATTCAAAATATTATATGAGCTAAGATTAGATTAGATTAGATTAGATTTTAAACTAAATGTTCAAAAATGTATTTATAGTCGCCAAAAATATGCTGTGAACAGTCATTCGGTGAAGTAAGTCGGGCTCGCCGAACCACTCGGCGAGCCGCCCTTTAGTCACTTCCATCGCCCTTTTGCCTTGTTATTCAGCAACTTCAAGGTCTGTAACTTTGGGTGATCTAACACTGCATCCCAGAACCACCCGGTGATCCACCGATTCCTCTTTTTCCTTGCAAACTTGGTTCTTTTCTTCAGGGCTTGGCACACTAGAACTTTAGGCGGTCAAGTAGCCATTCAGCGACTCGCCAAGAGGACTTGACGATCACCAGGCTTGCCTTTCTTCATTCTTTCAGCTCGCTTTGTCCTTTTTTGCAAATTAGTATCCTTTCTTTGTTCCTCAATCCATATACCTTGAAATCAAGGATTTTACCTCAGTTATTGGCAAAAAATAAGCATTTGAGGAAACTAAATCTATATAAATAAATCCCTAATTGAGTCCAAATCTCGAACTCTTCAACACCCCCAACTTAAACTTTTGCTTGTCCTCAAGTAAAACTCAAGTTCAGCAGTTCAAAAAGGATGTCTCAAACTGTGCTACAAAGGACTCAATCATGGATGCGCAGAACAAGACTCAACTTACTCATGCAATGATTAATTGTGTGCACTCAAAGATTCAAGTTGTGACTCACCATTATCAAAGATTCTCAAGTTCGCAATACTTGCTCCAAATGCAAGTTCAAGCTCAACAAAGGTACTCAAATGCCCTCACAACAAAGATGATTCCATATTCACACAATTGGTCAACACTTTATAGCTCCGGAATCACATAAAACTCTCAGACTCACAAAGATGAACACATGCATGACTTCACCCACAGGTTTGCCCTTATTTTTTACAATCAACATTCGCTTCAGCTCACTCAAGTTCAAAAAGGTTTTTTCAAGGCTTGTAACGGGGCTGGGTGTAAAGGTATGGTCATTTCGGCTCAGTGGCTGCTATCCTCAAGAAATGTGGTATGAACATCACTTTCTTTCCTTTTCTTCAATATTTTCACTCATGCTCAAAATTGACCCATTATTCACTTCTCATGGAATACCGGACACCCCATTTCTTTTGCAACTTTCGCAACTTTATTTAACAACTTTTTTATTCTTTTTCTTTTGCTTTCTTTTTTTCTTTATTTTTTTTTATGGAGGGGTTCCATTTTTTTTCAAATCCATGAATCAAGGGGGACTTCTTCACACTTCTTTATTTACCTCCTCTTTTCACCACATCCCCAACTTAGGCTTTTGGCCTAAGTTGGCTATTCAAACAAACCACACTTCATGAGAATTATTGGTGAATGGATAAAAAAGGGTCACATTTGCTCAAGTTTCTTCCAAGAAAAGGACAAGGCTCAAAGGGGGTTCAAGCAAGGTTCGCACATCTCACAAGGTTGTCCACAAAAGAGGTATATTGTTAGATTGTTTCACTATTCAAAATTGTTTCCTAAGATCATTAAAAGAGCTTGCATCACTTAGTCAACCGGACCAACGGGGCAAATTCTAGGTGTCATCACACAAGGTTCATGGTAAGCTTATCACACAAGGTATTGACACCAATATCAAACAAGACTCCACACTTTCGCTAGTGTGCAATGTTCATCACAAGAGACTCATTTGATAATCGGCTAGTTACAACGAGATGCACAAAGTTCACACATTGTCTATGCAACTTTATTTGGCCTCATCGTAGCCGCGCATTCATTTTTGTTCGATTCAGAGCACTATTCAAGTCATCGGTATTGATCATGACTGATACTCAAATTTTCACAAGAACATCCACAATCACACACAAGAGGTGGCAAAATTTGTAGAAAGGGTCAAAAACCATTTGCATTCAAAACAAGGAGCCATAAGCTCAAACACCCACAACACAATATCAAAATACAATTTAAACACAAAAACCCAATAATATATACACAGAGTCAGAAGAGGTGCGTATGGAAATACTTGACCCTACCACAAATAAAAAGGCAGTTGTCCTCAGGAACTATGGAAATACTTGACACAGTGAGGGGTGTCACAAAAGCGAAGAGGGACCTCTCAATCATCCCAGGAACTATGGCCTCAAGCCTTGAGAAACACCTATCAGCAGAATGAGCTAGATGCCCCATTCATAGTAATGCAACATGGGTGAGTGGCGGTCGG
Organism: Solanum piurae; assembly: GCA_029582685.1. Classification (NCBI taxonomy): domain Eukaryota; kingdom Viridiplantae; phylum Streptophyta; class Magnoliopsida; order Solanales; family Solanaceae; genus Solanum; species Solanum piurae. The sequence continues at coordinate 11,074 of JAJOOO010006939.1, read as the reverse complement.
GAAGCAGCACTAGTAGCAGCAGACCTAGAAGGCAGGGGAGCTGTAGAGGAAGTAGGAGTCACAAAAGGGACAACACTAGATATACCTGAAGGCCCAAGGGCCGGAGTAGGAAATACTGCCTCTACATGTTTTGAATCTGTATCAACAACTAGGGAGGTGTCCACCGGCGTAGCCTTCTTCTTCTCAACCTCATCTTTTAGGTACTCAACTTCAATCCACCGGATGTCAGTACAGGAGGTGGGAGTCACTTTCACATACTTCTTCGCATCAAAGGGAACTCAGGCTCGTCTTCACTGCTCGGTGATCACCACCGGAATGGGAAGAGAGGTCTGACGTTGCCTGGCCCTCATGGCCATTTGTTGGCCACAGATCATATTCAAGTTTAGCCTTGTCCCATCAATAATGCAACAAAGACAAGTTTCTTTTGCGTGGCGGAGGATAGACTCATTCTGGGATGGCATGATGGATGTGGTGATGAAGCCAAACCAGTACCTCGCTGCTACATTGAGGTCTTTCTTTTCAATGGGTGCTCCAGCCTCGATCCACCTAGGAGTACAGTTAGATAATAGAGGGGCCAACCACTTTTTCATAGTCTCCAACAATTTTGTCCTGATAATGTATTGATAGTCATCCTCAATATCCTTTGTACACTCCAGAACTGCATTGATATCATCACTATCACACTTCACTTTCTTGCCCTTGACAACCACATAATCAACCGACTGGATATTAGCAGCCTGCTTCTTCCCATGTGGAACTAGAGCTTCGTAGGCAGTATGGAATTCCCGAACCCAATTTGGAATGTAAGGGCAACGGGGTCTAGTGAATATCTAGAACTTGTGGGACTTCAAGCAACTCCATATCTCTGGGTATCTGTCTATTACTCCATCAGTAAACAACTTATTTTCCTCGATGATGGTCCTCAATCCCTCGAGCTTTAGTTTGTTCATGGACCGAGAAGGAGGACCATGTACAGGTAGTGCAGGGACCACAACCTGGTCTGGGACAGGAGGAGGAACATTGGCTTGGGGAGTCCTTATCCTAGATGGTTCATTCAACCTTTTGGACCGCAACTCCGCTCTCTTGGCTAACAGTAGCTCATCATCCTTAGACTCGGAAATGGTAGCCTGAGGATCCTGGTATTGACCCCTTACTCTTATAAGTAATGAGGTGAGTGTCGTATATTCAGTCACTGTCGGAGCTGACCTCCGGTGATGCAGGAGCAGGTGCCTTGCCTTTCCCTATGCCCTTTCCACCTGTGGTAGGAAATTTTGTTGCCTTTGCCCGGGATGCAGCTGTATCCTCATTTATGGTAATTCCCTTTGCCCTCCTGTAGGGGGGCATGTCTCGACCTGCTAAATTTGGTCTAGCCATATCTGCAACACACACATAGGAAAATGGTAGAAATAGTTCAAGAAAAGTTCAGAAAATAAGCTGCAAAAAGACTCGTTGAATCGATCGTCGAGTCGCCGAATCACTTTGGCGAGCCAAATCAGGCTCGCTGAAAGGATTAGGTGAATCACTTTGGCGAGCCAGAGAAGGGCCTTTCGGCGACTCGTCGACATTATTAGGTGACTCAGCGACATTATTCGGCGAGCACAAATTTGCCCGCCAAAATTCACAGTGTGTTTTAGGGGTTAGGGGAGTAGAAAAGGCGATCAAGGAGACTTTCGGCGAACTCAGGCTTATCACCTAGAGTTACAGAATCAAAACCAATCAAAGCATGAAATTAAGGGCGATCAAATAGGATTTCGGCGAACCGCCGAGTGGTTCGGTGAGCTCAACCCAACTCGCCAAACTCCCCAACGTGCCTATTCTCAACCCCAACTGCCAAAATCAACCCCGTAGCCCCCGAAAACAAAATCAAACTACACATATTCTCAATTAATCCCAGAACCATTAGACCCATGCCACCGGGGTACTCAAACTTCCCCCGGTTTGGCCAAATTAAATTGGCAATTTGACAACTTTTGCCCTTAAGAATGACGTCAAACCATCCATCATTGGGAAAAGCACATTATTTAGCACAATTTGGGTTACTAAGACTTCACCCGACTAGACCCAACAACAAAATAGCACAACTCAAGAATGAACGACCAAAAAGCAAGACAAATTATAACAAGCACACATATACGAATTCAGAGAGGCCCAACACACATCAACACAATTTATAACAATGCATTTGAGTTTAACCAATATTTTAGAGTTTGGGGGTTAGGAAAACCAACTTTTATTGCTGAATTACAATTTGAGATGCTAGGCAGCAAAGATTTCCAACTCCGAACACAAGAATAAACGACCAAAAAGCAAGAAAATGCAAAAATATAGGAAATTTGAAGTGTGGGTGTGATTGTATTGAAGTTAAAAGTGAAAGAATGTGAAAGATTTTGAAAGTTTAAACCTTTGGCCTTTTAAAACCGCTCAGTTCGCACCCTTTCGACGATATTAGTCGACCTCGCAGAACCACTCGGTAACACGCCGAGTGGTTACTTACCTTGCCAAGTTTTACAGTACCTCCAGTTAACTTGGGGTCCAAACAGCGGACAAATTCGGGTTCGCCGACCTGTTTGATGAATCACTGCCTTGTGCCCGCCGAGTTTTACAAACTCCGACCTAATAATTTCCTGAGCCCACGGCGGTCCAATTCGAGCTCGCCGATTGGAATTTTGGCTTGCCAACTGCATATTTCAAACACATTCCATTTTTTCACCTGCACAATCAACACACGATTATTCCAAAAAACAAAAATAAACAATAAAGACTTGGGTTGCCTCCCAAGAAGTGTCTTAGTTAACGTCGTGGCACGATGCAAGTCCCCAGTCAAACTTCATTCTTGGGGTTTTCCATAGTATCACTAGGTAACCCCCTTGTTGTCTCGGGTTTAAATGATAAGAAATTTGACCCATTTGGGTCTCCAACTGCTTGATAAAGATGAAAAGAGAGGTCACAGTCTGGTTAAGGGTCGATACATCTTCCTTTATCTCCTTCAAATATTTATCAGACCCTTCAACCTTGTTAAGAATATGAGAGAGCATATCCTTAGCCCGGTTACCCTCAGAATCTTTGGGATTTTGACACTCGTGGGTAGGAACATACCTATCCTTCTCCCCATCTCTTTCCTTCCAAGTGGGGTTACGATCTCTCCACTCTCTATCACGATCTCTCCAGCCCTCTTCCCTGTTCCAACCTTGGTTACCACCCTGCCTTGGGTAGTTTGAACGATAACTTCCTCCTTGGTTGGATAGGAAGTTCACTTCCTCATTGTACAGCGCTTCGAACTCGTCCTCATCGGGGTTTACACACCCAACACCCACATCATTTACACTTCTAGCACCAGCTCCCATGATATTCTTGGCTAAAATGTCAAGTTGGGTCATCATATTTGCCATGTTTGGTCCCTCTCTTGATCTTTCTGAAGCTTCTCTTTTGTCAATTAAAAAGTGAGAGAGGAGACGTAATCTTCACGGGTGTACCATACCCGGTTAATTTTGGTCATACCATCCAAGAGTTGGGCTGCTATAATGTAAGGTTGATTCATTAAACCTCCTGGAGAAAGTTGAACAGTCACTCCCTTGTTCATCGAATCAAGGCTTCGGTAAAAGTATTGTAGCAAAATGTTGTTGGGTAAACCATGAGTTGAACATTACAACACCAACTTCTTAAATCTTAGAAAAGTTTCATGAATTGGCTCACCCTCCAAATGGTTGAAGCTTTGGATGTTGTCCCTAAGTGTCATCATCTTCGAAGGAGGGAAAAATTGCACTTGGAATGCGGTGATAAGCTCTTCCCACGAAGTGATGGAATCTTTTGGCAATTCAACCAACCACTTACATGCTTCTCCCATTAGAGAAAATGGGAACAACCTCAACAAGACCAATTCTTGAGAAAAGTTCTTAAAGGAGAACGGCCCGCAAACATCAACAAAGTTCCTTATATGCTCATGGGGATCCTCATGAGCCAACCCACCAAACAACCCTTTCAATTGTAAGAGCTACAAAATGGTGCTTGTAATGTGGAACACAGTGTTCCCTTCAGCTGGAGGCAACCGAATGGCACCAACTCCACCCACTAGATTAGGGTCATTAACATTCAGCTCATTGACATCATGGAGATTGCCGATGTAATCTTGGTGGCCCACTTGGCTACCATTGACACTCATTTCCTCTGTTTTAAACAGCAACACACAAACCAAAACTGAAAGTAAGTAGATTCAACTATGACTAAAAGGAACAAAATTCAACTTCACCAAAAGAATGTCAAACAACACAACTCCCCGGCAGTGGTACCATTTTGATTTAATGTTTCAAGCAAACCTCATCCAATTCTAGGTCTTCAACGATCGTAAATCAGTATAAAACTCAACTAAATGATTTGGGGTCGAATCCCACAGGGAGCGGTACGTATTCAAGATTCAATTTGGAAGTATGAACATGTTTAAATCAATCATAGGAATAAAAATTATCGAATAAAAACATCATTCAAATTACGGGGTGACACGAATGTCAAATGGGGAGTTTTGGTTTTAATTGTCAATTACAAATAGTGGTAAACAATACGAAATAACAATAATGAGATGGGTTATTGGGATGTGATTCAATTATAGGATAATATAGGCAAATGGGTAATTGCAACTATTAGTAATTAGCTAGATATTAGTAAGTAAGCTAGGCTATAGCGGAGGTAAACTTTCTCTTGAACAATTTACCCCGAAACAAGTTGACTTCTCTCGAACATCAACAAGCATGCAAAATAAGAAAAACCCACACCTTAGTCTATTCACTCTCTCGAGCTGAATGTGTCGGATTGGGTTTAGGATTCACTCTCTCGAGCAGAACCCATGTCAACCCAATACTCACACACCATCAATCAATAAGTTTAATTTTAAAACCTCTCTCTCGAGCAAGCCAAAAACACAAGGGTAGAACTGCATTTGCAACTACAATTCTTAAATTAAACCACAAATAATGATTAAACTCACTTTTAAATAGCATTTAAACTAACAATAAGCAATACTCATAAACTAAATCAGCCCATAATCACATAATCACACCCCAAGAATTAGGGTTTTAGCTAAACATCATAAAAAGGTAAAAAAAATTACCAAATTGATTATCCATCAACTGGGTAAGTGTAGATTCATACTTACAATGCTCCAATTCGAAGTATCTCAAAGACCCACTTCCAATTTCTCCAAAGTGAAAAACTTCAATTCTTCAAAGCTTAGGAAAAACTAGAGAAAACTTGTCTCACGGTTCCAAACTCAAAAATAGATTCACATTATTATATGAGCTAAGATCATATTAGAATATATTAGATTAGATTAGATTCTAAACTAAATGTTCAAAAATGTATTTATAGTTGTCAATATTGTGTTGCGAAGAGTCATTCGGTGAAGTAATCGGGCTCGCCGAACCACTGGGCGAGCCGCCCTTTGGTCACTTTCATCGCCCTTCTGCCTTGGCATTCAGCAACTTCAAGGTCTGTAACTTTGGGCAATCTAACACTGCATCGTGGAACCACTCGGTGATCCACCGACGGCTTTTTTTTCTCGCCAACTTGGTTCTTTCCTTCAGGGCTTGGTACACCAAAACTTTAGGCTGTCAAGTAGCAATTCAGCGACTCGCCAAGTTGAATTGGTGATCAACAGGCTTTCCTTTATTCATTCTTTCAGCTCGCTTTGTCCCTTTTTGAAAATTAGTATCCTTACTTTGTTCCTCAATCCATATACCTGGAAATCAAGGGTTTTACCTCAGTTATTTGCACAAAATAAACATTTGAGGACACCAAATCTATATAAATAAATCCCTAAATGAGTCCAAATCTCAGACTCATCAAAGAGTTCTCTTATATGATGTACGCTTAGCTTGGATTGTTGCTATTTTTGCCTTTCATAATATGTTGACTCAAGGTTATAGTTCCCTTGTCTATATGAAGTAGGTCAAGAATAAGACCAATGAATGGTAAGAATGAATATGGTGACGCCAAGGTCAGGCTTAGTGTGAATGGTATTATGGGATGTCATTCTTACATTGCACAAGTATGCTTTGAGGTTACTTAGGAGTATAGTGCTCATATGATATATAGGTCTAAGTTTAGACTATGCCATGAACATGATGTATCTCCTATGCTCAAGAAGTATGCCTTATGTTGACTTATTCATATATGATGCTTATGTTGGATATTATGATTATGATTATGTTATTATCTCTTACGCTTATGTCTCATGTTGACTAACCATTGTGAGATGCTCTTATGATGTTATGCTAGCTAACATATTTAGTACATTTTGTACTAACACATACTCTTGCCTATATTCTTATCAAATATATGATTTGGTGAGCTTGATTTGTATCTTGGAGGCTAGGTTCTTAGAAGGAGCAAGAATTTGAAGATTGGTGAGTCCTCATAGCATCGAAGATAAAACCACCATTTCCTTTATGTCTTTCTTTATGTTTTACACTTTTATATGGGCTGCATCCCAAAGATTTATTCAAGTCAAGTTTAGATGGTTTGAGACAAAGTGTAGTATGACTTCCACTTTCTTTTATAAAGATATCGATTGTATGGATAGAGTTTTAAAATTTACATACTTTTCTATTATTTTATGTTATGATATGCTAAGGGCATGTATAAGACCCCTTCGCGGTCAAGTGCGCCATACTACATCTATGGTTTACCCCTGGGTCGTGACAATTTTCCAAAAGTATGTGCATCCAATACTAGACAATATGATTCATAGGATGCCCATCCCTGAGTTGAAGTGGGATCGCATTACTATGGACTTTCTGACTGGATTACCCTTGACTTTGATTGTATTTGATTTTGTTAGGGTCATTGTGGACTGATTGACTTAGTTGGGATGTATCCTTTGATATTGGTGAGCGGGTATTGCTTAAGATGTCACCCACTAAGGATATGATGAGTTTTTGAAATAAAGGAAAGCTTAGTGCGTGGTTCATTAGACCTTTTGAGATTACTGGGATGTGTAGAGAGGTAGCCTATAGGTTGGCCTTGATTTTGAACCTTTCAGCGGTATGCCTTGTGTTTTATATCTCGATGCTTAATAATTATCGTCATGATGATTATCATGTGACACAGTAGGATTAAGTTTCTTTGGATTAGAATTTGTCCTTTGAGGAGGAACCATTTGCTATCTTGGATATGCAGACTAAATAGTTGAGATCCAAATAGATTGACCCAGTGAAGGTACTATAGAGGCACCGACCTGTTGAGGAGGTATGAGAGGTAGAGACTGGAAAACGTCATAGATACCCTCAACTTTTCATCCCTTAAGGTATCTTTTTTTTTCATTCTAAAATGAATGCGTATTTTAGTGATTGATAGTGTAATGTCCCCTTTCTTGTAAATTTTCTTTTAATTGTGAATTTTACATTTTTCCCTTCTCCTTAGATTTTCATGCTTAGTTTGTGTTTCAGGAATGGTTGGTGTGGTCCTCGATGCGATCGGGTGTGTTTTTTGTGATTTGACCCCTCTTGAATTGAGAATTCATGATAGGTTCTACTTTGGTTAGAATTTTTGTCAATCCCCGAGGCTACCCCCTTGACGTAAACATGGGACCTAGGATCACAAGTGAACCCAAGCTAACCCTTAGCTGGCCTATCATAAGCATACCTAAACCAATACTATGCAGAAGCTAGAATCATGAGATAAACTAAATGTTGGGGAATACCCAATCTAAGTTTGAATATATAAAATACTGAATAAGAATTTAATAATACTGGAAGATCAACCTCAAAAGTAAATTTGAATCTAAACTATGTTTGAAATAAGCCTCAAACTGACTGAAGTTGCTGGGACATGCCCCTAGCTAACTCTAGCAAAACTAAAACTGAAAGTAAAAGGCTAAATTTGAAAATACATGTATGTTTTCCTCGAAATTTGAGAACTCACCACTGAAGCAGCTGAATATTTATCGGGAACCGATCTACACGTGATCTGGATGCTGAGTACCTCAACCTACATTATGAGAGGATGTAGCGCAGAGTATGCGTCAGTACTTGGAATTTACTGAGCATGCAGGATATAATAAAGTTGAACAAGCTTATAACTAAATTAAAAGATAGTGGGTAATAAAAAAATCTGAACATGATGAATATACAGAAAAGATACTGGATCTGAACTAAACTAAATGCAATGACCACATAGATAACATGTTGAAACTGAATACTGAACTATAACTGGGAACTAGTCAAGTACACTAGAGTCTAACTGTGGGAGCTACTAATAATCGACATAAAACCACGTGAGCTAAACGTGGAGTCCAATGTATACGCCCCATCGAGAGGACACAATATACCTTGCCAGGGGTATAGAGGCATGTCTAGCGTGATCACTAAATGTAATGCCCACATAGCGGACTTATAAACCTATGACGCACATATTTTTGGGACTATACGGGTACGCTGAACCCTAGTCCAATCGGGCTAAGCCTACTCCCAACTAGAAATGTGTATAAACATTATTATGACTGAAATGCTGAATAGCTCAAAATACTGACATGCAAAGTTTGGGAATGCAACAATTATATACTGATAATGTGACATTCAAAATCTGAGGCATGTATATATGTTTATCTGACCTAGATAGTGTAATTCGTGAACTAAACGAATCTACACAACTAGGGTTCTAAATTTCATGCAAGGAACTATGCAACAGGGTTAGAACAACATGATAATCTAATTTGTATCGTTCTACTAGCTGAAACCCAATAATTTTTAAAGTTTAAGAAAGCCCTATGCCTAGATAATATGAAGGGAATCAAGAATCTAACTAAATTCTAGGGACCTAATGGGTGAATGGAACCAACTAGTGAAATCCCACATACCTGGTGACGAATTTCACAGAGAAATCTTTCGATTTTGGGGCTGGAATTGATGAAACCTTGTTGCGTACTTGGAAGGGCTTGGTTGACTGTTTCTCCTCTCTTCATTCTAAGTTTGATGAATTTTTGGAGAATGATCTATTAGGGTAGGTTCTGATTAAGTTACTAGGCTAAAACTGACTAAAATTACGTAGTTTAGGGGTTAAACGACGTAAGTTAACGGTAAAATGCGTAGGGGAAAAGACCAAACGACCCTGACTTAAAATATGACACAGCCGACCACGACCTTTCTAACGGACCGTTAAAGGGACCAAAGATCATCAACATTGTCGTGGTCCTTGGTCTAGTGGCTACTGTTTGCTGGGATTCCCCTCTACGGTCCATTTCACGGACCGTGTGAAGGATCACGGGCCATGAAGGCCACCGTGGTTCTTCACTTGGGTTGGGGTGTGGTGGCTCATGTTCTGCGGACCCTGCCATGGCCCGTCATCAAGACCACTGCCTGTAGAGGGCTCCGTGTTCTGACGTCAGGACCTGGGAGGTTCTGCCTCACCAACCACGAGCACTAGTACGGCCCGTGCGGTGGTCCATAGCCTGTTAAGGGTCTGTGGTCCACCATTTCTGGGCAAGGTGTGAATCCACGGGCAGGTCGACGGACCGTGGTCCCTTTCACTGTCTGTGAACCCTACCGTGGTTCACTGTTTCTAGTGTTTTCTGCTGCAGTTTTCTAAGTCTGGTTTTCGAGGTGTTACAATATCTCCCCCTTGGGAGCATTCGTCCTCGAATGAAGCCTAAACTAGCTGAAAAAGGAGGAAAAGAGCTATAATTCCTACCACTAAGTACAGAAACCTGATTTCTGACTGAACTGAGTTCTAAGATCATGCAAATACGCTGAAAATCCAAGAACAACTGAAGAAACATGATATTAAGACTGAATTTACCCAAGAGTAAAATGAGAGTCTGAAGAGGAATTGTTACCTCAAGTTGAAACGGAATCGGAAGGAAAAAGATGAGGATACTTAGCCTTCATGGTTGTTTCTGCCTCCTAAGTAGCTCCCTCTACGGACTGGCTCATCCACAAAACCTTAACTTAAGCGACTTCTTTGTTTCTCAACCTTCGAATATGACGATCAAGGATTTCAACTGGCTGCTCTTCATAAGTGAGATTATCCATTACAGCCACACTCTCTAATGGCACTATAGATGCTGGATTACCCACACACTTTCCTCAACTTGGAAATGTGAAAGACTGGATTGATTGTTGCTAGTTCTGCTGGCAACTCTAACTCATATGTCACATTTCCAACCCGCTTCAGGATCTTGTAAGGTCCTACATACCTCAAACTGAGCTTCCCTTTATTGTCAAATCTTATCACCCCCTTCATAGGTGACACTTTCAAGAAAACCCAATCACCGACCTCGAATTCTAAGTCTCCTCTTCTCACATCTGCATAGGACTTCTGACGACTCTGGGCTGTCTTTAGCCTATCTATAATGAGCTGAACTTTCTCCATACCCTCATGCACTGAATCTGGCCAATAGATGTTGCTTCACCTACTTCAAACCAACCAACTGGAGATCTACATCTACGACCATCTAATGCCTCAAAAGGGGTCATATGAATACTCGATTGGTAACTATTATTGTAGGCGAACTCTATAAGAGGAAGGTGATCATCCCAACTACCCTAGAAGTCGATCACAAAAGCTTTCATCATTTCCTTTAAGGTCTGAATGGTACGCTCTGCCTGACCATCCATTTGTGGATGAAACATTGTGCTGAGATTTACCTAGGTACCAAGAACTTTCTAAAATGACTTTCAGAAATGAGAGGTGAACTCATGACCTCTTTCTGAGATGATAGACAAAGGAACCCCGTGCAACCTGACTATGATAGCAGCAAGGTTAAGGAGATCACTATTAGAGAATTGAATATTAGAATGCGGAAGCACAAAAGACAAGAAACAAAAAAAAACTAACTAAAGATATGGGAAATTCGAAGGAAAGATCCAAGAATTTCCAAGGATTAGATGTTCTAAGGCCTTGAAAAGATCCAAGTAACAACGTATAGATTTATGGAAGAAATCTAACGCAGACTTGAGAAAACGAATCAAAACGATAGATTCGGATTTTGACCGCTTTTATGAGTAACTAAAGACAATAATTAGTATGTAGAAACTAATCACCTTCTAAAGAATACCAAAAAGAAACCAAAGATATCACAAGAAGAAGT
>JAJOOO010006938.1:0-25890 GCA_029582685.1 Solanum piurae | reverse complement strand
CTGTAATTCTAGAAACCCTAGGTCTATTCATAATAAGGGAATCAAGAAACTGACTGAAATCTAGGGACCTAATGGGTGAAAGGAACCCACTAGTGAAATCCCACATACCTGGTGATGAATTTCATGGAGAAATCCTTTGATTTCTGGGCTGGAACTGATGGAACCTTGTTGCGTTCTTGAACTAGGGTTCTTGACCTCTTTTCTCCTCTTAACGTTCTAATTCTTCTAAGTTTGATTAATGATTTAACTTAGGTAAGTTTTAGTTATGTTTCTAGGCTTAAACTGACTAAAATCTCATGATTTAGGGTCTAAATGATGTATCTTAGGGGTTAAACGAAATAGGAAAAGACCAAAATACCCCTGACTTAATTCCTGTCGGAGTGACCGACGGATTGGACCTACGGACCGTTAATCAATAGACGGTCCGTCGATTGGAGTCGTCGATCGAGTTTGCCCGACAGGGCTTCACTAAAACGAGCATAACTTTTTACTCGGAGGTCGGATTTTAGCAAAATCAGTGGCGTTGGAAAGAGGATTCAATTATATATTATTTCAAAGGTCATGGAACACGTAATTCCATTTGTGCTAAAAGTTATGACCATATGAAGTTGACCCATCAACAATTTTCAGCTAACTGACTGTTGACCTACCTACGGTCAGACCTACGGACCGTGGATCGAATGACGGTTCATGCTGGTCGACCATAGTTCATGTCAGAGGCTGGATAAACGAGGTCTTGATCCACGGACACAGACCACGGACCGTGGTCTGACCTACGGACCGTGGGTCTGTCCGTGGGTCGAGACTTAGCCAATTTTTCTGAGCTAGGTTGCAGTGTTTATCTACGGACCACCAGCACGGACCGTAAGTCATTCCACGATCTGTAGGTGGTGCCCGTACCGTCTGATTTTCTGAATTTTTTTTGGGTTTGATTTCTGAGGTGTTACAAAGTGTATTATTAAGTTTTAGAACTTATAACTGTTTTTGGAGACATTTTTCCTTAGCTTTGAAGATTTCCATTTCTATGAAATTGGAAGTGGGTGTTGAAGATTCTTCATCTTAGACATTTGTAAAGACAATATTAATCGTACCCAGTTGTTGGAAACATATTTCAGTATCTATTTCTATCTTTTTACCATGTCTAGCTAAAATCCTAATTCTTGGGGTGTGAGTATGAGTTGATATAATTGTTGGGTATTGTTAATTAATAGTTTATTTGATGTTTAAAAGTGATTTCATTTAGTAAATGTGGTTGAATTAAATTGTTTGTAGTTGCAAATACAATCTTAATTTTCTGTTTTTGGCTTGCTCGAGAGAGTGGTTTTAAAACCAAAATTACTAAATTAATGGTCTGTGGGTATTGGGTTGTCATGGGTTCAGCTCGAGAGAGTGAATCCTAAACCCTTTTCCACACATTCAGCTCGAGAGAGTGAATGGACTAAAGTGAAGGTTGTTATTCATTGCCGCTTATTGGTGTTCGAGAGAAACCAATTTGATTCGGAGTAAATTGTTCGAGAGAAAGTTTACCCCACTAAAGTCTATCTTATTCACTGATTTGCACATGTTTACTATTAAATACAATTACCCACTTGTTTACCTTTGCCCATAATCCAATCACATCCCAAGAATCCCATCTGCATATTCTTATTTTCATATTATTTGTTGTCTTAGTTGATAATTGATTACAAAACCCCCTTTGATATTTGACACTTGTGTCACCCCAAACTTGAATTATGTTTTTCTTTGTAAATGTTTTTAGCTATGATTGACTTGAGCATGTTTATGCTTTTCTATTGATTCTTGAGTACGAACCACTCCCTTGGGACTCGACCCCAACTCACTAGTTGGGTTACATTACTACTCACAATCGTTGGCACTTAGTATTGGATGAAGTGTCCTGATACGTGAAATCATACACCAATATCTTAGCTAGATTGACCCATCTTATCAAAATATTTTAACCAATAATTTTTCTCATTTGATATGTTATATATTGGTGTAATAAAGAAAAAATATAATTTTAATAGGTACAAAAAATTTATAAAAGAACAAATAAAGCAATACAAACCTAGTAAGTAGTGAGCGAATTGGGTCATGGGCCACATTTTATCCCAATAAATTTCAACAAAAATAACTTTTGGGTGAGGCGCTAATTCATCTATTTATTAACTTAAATTCAAATAAATTTATCATAACCGATCCATTAGGTAGATATACCTACCGCGTAATCTTGAGGAGGGTTAGAGTTTAGATCACATAAGATTTGGTTAGAAGAAATGTGATCACATAATATTCTTTTCTTTTGAAATAGATTCAAATGGCTGTAAACTTATCCATTATCCAAAGTATTCTATTTCATTTGGTGAAATCATTTAAATGACTCTCATTAAGTCATCCAATTCAACATTGTAGAGTTCTTACTATATACAATATGATGTAATCTTATTCCTCTTTGCAAAAATTGAAGTTCAATTATAAATATTAAATTTCCAATGTAGTCTTAGACTTTTGTGAGAAAATTATTAATCGCACAATTGTTTCGAAAATATAAGGTGAAATGCATTAGATGTAAATTTATTAATAAACTCAAAATTCTATAGAAAGGACTAACAACGCGTTGTGGAATTCTCATAATTGTCATTTATCATAATCTATAGTGATGAAAAAAAATCTAACATAATTTCAAAATAGGAACTCTTATTACTTATTTTAAGCTCATTTTAAAATTTTACCTTTTTTGAATATTGACAAAATTTTGTTGATACAATATACAGATGTGTATAATTTGATATTAGAAGTACATGAGATATACAATAGCAATATTTTTTTTCTCAATTTATTTTTTTCCTCACTTTTTTACCATTTACCTCTTTATTTCTCAAACTTGTGTGTGTTTTAGAGACAACTGATCTGAAGAAATATTTTTTGATTTTCTCTCATCTAAAAAATAGATTCATATCTATTTCTCGTTGATAGATCTTTTGAGACTTTTTATTTTGCATACTTATCTCAAAAGGTGAGTACGTTTAGAAAATGGATCATCTGTTGTTTGATATTTTTACTATAAAACTTCTTTTTGTTGTTCTATATTTGCAACATGAAGAGATTGAGAGATGACTCTCCATTTGGGTTTTCCCACAGAGATTCGTAAGATCTTTGTCTTATGTTCATTTTTTTCGGATCGAGTTTGTACGTACATAACTTGTTTAGGTGAATTGTTGATAAATTAGTTATTTTTAATTCCCATGATGTATAGTATGTGTATGTTAGTGATCAAGAATTGTTAGATGCCAGTCTTTCTTATAACTTAACAACTTAGAGTATTTAAAATCAATTTTTTGTCTTCTACTCGACTTTATCACGCACAACGGAAGAAAAAGATTGGGTCGTTACCTATGTTGTGTTGTTAGAGTTGATCTAGATTGATTTTTATTTTTCGGATAATTCTTTGTTATTTTTCCAACATATCAACAATACCACTATTTATTTAGTTGTATCATATCAAAGGATTTGTCGATTTTGAATGAACTTTTAAAAGTTTTTTCTTTAATCCAAAGATAAATATTGATTTCAAGTGGATGAGAGTATAACATTACTCTATACTAAACAATTGGACAAATAAATTTCACCGCCAACTTTTAGCTATGGTTCTATGTGTCAAAGTTAATCATAAGTTTCTTAAGGTGGTCTGGGTAATATAAGTGGCGATAGTGTTGTTGATAGAGTTGGTTCTAGAAAGAAAAAAATGACAATTGATGAGGCATTCTCTTACTTGAGACAAGTTAAGGACACGCTTCCAAATCAAAGTGAGAAGTATATCAAGTTCATTGTCATTGTGATGGACTTTAAGAGAAAAAGGTTTCCTATTACAATTTTCCTATTGTCTATCATCATTAATTTCTATTCTTATTTGATCATTTATGTGGAACTAAGTCTTCAATTTTTTTGACAGAATAGTTACTGTTGGTGTCATAAAAAAGGAGAAATATTTATTTAAAGGCATTCTCATTTACTCCTTGGTTTAAATCATTTTTTGCCCAAGGGCTATGAAATATTCCTGAATGATGAAGATAACATAACATATTTCATGGAACAAGCACTCAATTTTGTGAAACAAACAAAAGTTTCATTTATGTTACCTTATGATATTAATAATAAAAGTTCTACCTTTTTACATTAAAAAACTTAACTCCTAACTTATTGCCTAATAACTTCCTGTATTATATGTTCCTTTATAATAAAATTCTCTAAATGCACATATATATTCATCTATATAACACATATTGCATATTGCTAATTTTGTCATTAAATTCCTATTTATAATTTTTTCTTTATTTTGTTCTTCAACTTCGGTTGTCATACTGCTAATTCATTTCTTATAGCTATTTCGTATTTATATAAAATTTCCATAGTTGTAGTGGCTAATTCACCATCAAATTGCTTTAGACTTCAGATTATCTTCATTAGTCTTTAGCTTTTGTATCTCATTGTCCATCAATTTATTACTATTGGTATTCCTTCAATAATTATTTCTTTTTCCGTTGTTTCTTTAGTATTTATTAATGTTTTTGGTAGTTCAAGGCATAATTGTTCAGTAGTTATTATTTCGTCTTCTGCTACTAATTCTCTTGTAATATATTTTTTGCAGGAACGGTTAGAAAGTTACTGTGATCTCATATATACTTTTTTAATGTTTAAAAAGGGGTGCAAGAAATCCAAAGAGGTGTACGATAAAGTGATCAATATTTATAATTTGAGTATATAGATATTATGGACAACCCTCGTGTTCTTGTTTATAAGTACTTTTTGTGTAGGTTGTCTTACTTCTCAAAGACCATCCAGATTTGCTAGAAGAGTTCAAAAAAAAAATATAGGACAATTTAGTTACTACTAATCAATTATCTTATTTAAATGAAGTTAAAACATTTATGAAGTGAAATATAGTATTGTTATCATGTTCCTTGTTCCAAAAATACATCGCAATGTGGATATAATTTAAAACATATTTGAAATAGTTTGATTCAAAACTCATATTGTTCTACATTATCTTTCATCCTTTGTTTCATCTAACCCTACATTGTTAATTTGATACTTATTTTTTATCATATGTGAGGTACACTATTATTGTTTTTCATTTTAACAATTTTAGTTAGCATGCTATAAGAGATAAAGATAATACAATGTTTGTATTAATTATTCATATGTTAAGGGTTATAGATTTATAAGTTGGTCTAACTATAGTGACAAAATTATCCTATTTAAATATAACTAGTACAATCAGTCCTAGTATGGTATAATTCATCTATTTATCAGCTATCTCCATTTTAATCCAAGCCGTTAAAAAGGTACACTAATATCTTAGCGAGATTGACCCATGGATTATCTTATCAAACTGTTTTAAAGAATGGTTTTTCTTATTAGATATGTTATATGTTGGTGTAATAGAGAAAAAATATAATTTTAATAGGTGCTAAAAATTTATAAAAGAACAAATAAAGGAATTAAAATTTAGTAAGAAGTGGACGAATTGGGGCATGAACCACATTTTATTCCAATAAATTGTAACCAAAATAACTTTTGAGTGAGTAAGTAAGTCATCAATCAATTTTGTAACACCCCGTATTCAAAAACAGAACAAACAAGCAGATTTCCACAGGTTGCAGGTGCAACCCACAGTTGCTACCTATGGACCGTAGGGTGACCCACTGTCTGTCCTAGTGGTTTGTGGATGGGCACCAGCAACCCTCCCCAGAATCACCCAAAAAATTCCTCTAAGGCATGACCCACGGACCGTGGATCAGGGCCTCAGAACCTGGCCTCTGAAGTCGATCGATGAACTGACAAGATGGATCGTGGATCAGTCCACAGACCGTCGATCAGTCACATCAGTGGCTTCATCAGGTTTTAAGTCAGGGGTCATTTGGTCTTTTCCTCATGTGTTGGACCCTAAACTACGTCGTTTAACCCTTAAACTACGTAGTTTTTGTCAGTTTTATCTTAGTAAACTAATTACAACCTAACCTAATCAATTATTCACAAAAAATAATCAATCTTAGAGCAAAACCAAGAAAAGAATTCGAGAAGCCCAAGTTCAAGAACGCAATGAGTTTTCAGCAGTTCCAGCCCCAGAATCGAAAGATTTCTTCGTGAATTTTGTCACCAGGTATATGGGATTTCACTAGTGGGTTCCTTTCACCCATCAGGTCCCTAGATTTCAGTCAGAATCTTGATTCCCTTAATATTATCTAGACCTAGGGTTTCTTGAATGTTAGAAATATTTGGGTTTTAGTTATTAGAATGATCCAAATCATTTTATCATGTTATTCCTTAGTTTCTTCTTTGATATTTAAGAACCCTAGTTATGTAGATTTGTTTAGTTCAAGAATTACAAATGCTAGGTCAGTCTAAACAGATATACATGCTTCAGTTTACGAATGTCACATTATCAGTAATAATTATTGCATTCTGACAGTTTGCATGTCAGTAATCGAGTTATCCAGTACTTCTACATTTCAGTCATAATATTGATTATGCATTTGTGCTATTTGGGATAACTTAATACCAAGTGGACTAGGGTTCAACATACCTGAATAGTCCCAGAACTACGTGCCACCATAGGTTTATAAGTCCTCTCTGTGGGCATTACATTTTAGTGATCACGCCAATCATTCATGTATACCTCTGGCAGGGTATATTAGATCACTCTTGATGGGGCGTATACATCAGAATCCACATTTAGCTAATGTGGTTTTATGTCGTTCATTAGTATCTCCCTTACAGTCAGATTCTATTGCATTTACCATGTTATCAGTTACAGTCAATTTTCAGTCTCAGCATGTTATAAACATGGCCATCACATTCTGTTAGTTCATGTTCAGTATTCTCAGTATAGTATTATGATTATCTCTTATCATCGGTCAGATATATGCTTTGGTTTAGTTATTCTTATTGTTTAACTTTATTCTATCCTTCATGATCAGTACCTTTCAAGTACAAACACTTACTCTATGCTACATCTTCTCGTGATGTAGGTTCATGTTCTCCACTCCAGATCACACATAGATCACTTCTCGATCTTCAGCTCATCAGTATAAGTGGTGAGTCCTCAATCTCCGAGGACGATCAATATGTTTCCTTTGTTTTTAGTTTTAGTTTTAGTTTTTGCTAGATTTAGCTGGGGCATGTCCCAACACTTCTAGTCAGTTAGAGGCTATTTTCAGACATAGTTAGATTCAGCTACTAATTTGTCGTTATGCTCTTAAGATCATGCCTCCTCGTAGAGCTTACCCACAGAATGCTAATGCATGCAACACAACTGCACTTCCTCCAGTCCTAGACCATAAGGTTTCAAATGCAGAGTTTCAAAAATGCGATCCAATTTTTGGCTCAGAGTGTAGCCAATCAGAATTGTCAGAAGGTCTCAATTCCTACTAATAACAATGTTGGGTCAACTGCAGCTAGAGTTCAAGATTTTGATAGGATGAATCCTCTTGAGTTTTTAGGGTCGCAAGTTAGGGAGGATCCCCAAAACTTCATAGATGAGGTCAAGAAAATCTTTGGAGTGATGCAAGTGACTGGTAGTGATAGGGGAAATTGGCATCCTACCAGCTTACCGATGTAACTCACATATGGTACCCTCAGTGGAAAGACAACAGGGGCTACTTTGTCTTTTGTAACTCCCTCCCTATATAGAAGTAATCTTAGGTGTCAGTCCAGAAACTCTTTTAGAACCTTTCTTAGTCTCTACTCCAGTTGGTGACCCAGTTATAGCTAGTCGAGTATACCAAAATTGCCCTATCACAGTCTCTCAGAAAGTCACCTCAGCAGACTTTGTAGAGTTAGAAATGGTAGATTTTGATATCATTCTAGGCATGGATTGGTTACATTCTTGTTATGCCTCAGTCGATTGTAGAACTAGGATTGTTCATTTTCAGTTTCTAGACGAACCAATCATATAATGGAAGGGTAGTAGCTTAGCGCCTATGGGTCTATTCATTTCTTACTTTAAAGCCAGAAAGATGATCTCTAAGGGTTGTCTCTATCATCTAGTTTGGGTTAAGAATTCAACCTCTGAAACCCCAATTCTTCAGTCAGTTCCAATAGTTAATGAGGTCCCATAAGTGTATCTAGAAGATCTTCCTGGAGTTCCTCCCGAAAGGGAAATTGACTTTGGAATTGATCCCCTTCTGGGTACCCAACCTATTTCTTTTCCTCCTTACCGAATGACACCTGCTGAGCTTAACGAATTGAAAGAGAAGTTGAAAGACCTTTTAGATAAGGGCTTCATAAGACCTAGTATTTACCCATAAGTTGCACCAGTGCTGCTCGTGAAAAAGAAAGATGGTTCTCTCAGAATGTGCATTGACTATAAGAAGTTGAACAAAGTCACAATAAAAAATAAGTATCCTATCCCCATGATTGATGACTTCTTTGACCAACTTCAGGGTGCTAGTCATTTCTCAAAGATAGACCTCAGATCCGGTTATCATCAACTTAGAGTCAGATATAGTGATATCCCAAAAACAACCTTAAGAACTCGGTATGGTCATTATGAATTTGTAGTTATGTCATTTGGACTAACCAATGCTCCTGTAGCTTTCATGTATTTGATGAACAGAGTGTTCAAGTAGTATTTGGAGTTGTTCGCTATCATCTTTATTGATGATATCCTCATTTACTCTAGGAATGAAGAAGAACTTGCGACTCATTTTAGGGTTGTCCTGCAAACTCTCAAAGATCGCCAGTTATTCGCTAAGTTTAGCAAATCTGAGTTTTGGTTTCAATCCGTTGGTTTACTTGGTCATATTGTGTCTAGAGAAGGGATCCGAATGGATTCTAAGAAAATAGAAGCAGTGAAACAATGGCCCAGACCTACCTCTCCTACAAATATAAGATGTTTCTTGGGTTTGGTTGGTTATTACAGAAGGTTAGTGGAAGGATTTTCATCCATAGCCTCTTCATTGACTAAGTTAACAAAGAAAAAAGTTAAGTTTCAGTGGTCAGATACTTGTGAAAAAAGCTTCGCAAAACTGAAAACTAGGTTGATTACAGCTCCCATTTTGACTCTATCAGACAGTTATGATATCTATTGTGATGCATCCAGAGTCGGCCTAGGTTGTATGTTGATGCATTGATGTGATATTATAGTCTATGCTTCTAGACAACTTAAGGTGCATGAGAAGAACTATCCAACTCATGATCTCGAGCTTGCAGCAGTGGTGTTTGCACTTAAGATTTTGAGACATTACTTGTATGGTGTTCACGTAGATGTGTTCACAGACCATAAGAGCCTTCAGTATATGTTCACATAAAAAGAGTTGAATCTTCGCCAAAGGAGATGGCTTGAGTTCCTCAAGGATTATGATGTGATTGTGTATTACCATCCTAGTAAGGATAATATAGTAGCATATGCTCTTAGTAGACTATCTAAGGGTACTGTAGCACATGTGGAGGAAGAAAGAACGGAAATAGAAAAGGATTTTCACAGACTTGATCGCTTTGTCTTATGAACATATCAGATGGTGGTGTAATAGTTCAGAATGGTTCAGAATCTTCATTGGTAGCAGAGGTTAAGGAGAAGCAAGACAGTGATCCGGTATTGCTTCAACTAAAGGATAGAGTTCATCAACAGAAAGTTGCAGTTTTCTCTCATGTGGGAGATGGTGTGCTTTGCTATCAGGGTCGATTATGTGTTCCTAAGGTGGGTGAGTTGACACAACAGATTCTTGCAGAAGCCCATAATTCCAGATATTCTATTCATCCAGGTGCCACTAAGATACACTATGATCTGCGGGAAGTCTTTTGGTGGAATGGTATGAAAAGAGATATAGCGGATTTTGTGGCTAAGTGCCCTATTTGCCAGCAAGTGAAGGTAGAACATCAAAAACTAGGAGGTATGACTCAAGAGATCAACATTCCTATTTGGAAGTGGGAAGTGATAAACATGGACTTCATGACAGGTTTACCGCGTACTCTCAAACAACATGACTCAATTTGAGTGATAGTTGATTGAATTACTAAGTGTGTGTGCTTTTTGGCTGTTAAGACTACAAATTCAGTGGAGGTAGGCCAAGCTTTACATTACTGAGATAATCAGGTTGCATGGGGTTCTTTTGTCTATCATTTCAGATAGAGGTCCTCAGTTTACCTCTCATTTCTGGAAGTCATTTCAGAAAGGTCTTGGTACTCAGATTAACCTTAGCACAACATTTCATCAATAGACGGATGGTCAGGTAGAGCGTACCATTCAGACATTAGAGGACATGTTGAGAGCTTGCGTGATCGATTTCAAGGGTAGAAGGGATGATTACATTCCTCTTATAGAGTTCACCTACAATAATAAGTACCATTCCAGTATTCAGATGGCCCCTTATGAGGCATGGTATGAGTGTAGATGTACATCTCAAGTTGGTTGGTTTGAAATAGGTGAAGCAGTCCAGATAGGGACAAATTCAGTTCAGGATGCTATGAAGAAAGTGCAACTCATTAGAGATAGACTTAACACAGCCCAGAGTCGCCAGAAATCCTATCCAGATGTAAGGAGAGGGGACTTAGAGTTCCAAGTTGATTATTGGGTTTTTATAAGAGGGTTACCTATGAAGGAGGTGATGAGATTTGGTAAGTAAGGGAAGCTCAGTTCTAGATATGTAGGACGTTACAAGATCTTGAAAAGGGTTGGTAAAGTGGCTTATGAGTTAGAGTTTCCAACAGAACTAGCAGCAATGCATCCGGTTTTTCACATTTCATCGTTGAAGGAGTGTGTGGGTGATCTAACATCTATTGTACCTTTAGAAAGTGTGGCTGTGAAGGATAGTCTCACTTATGAAGAGTATCCAGTTGAAATCCATGATCGTCAGGTTCAAAGGTTGAGAAGCAAATATGTCACTTCAGTTAAGGTTGTGTGGATCAGTCAGTTCGTAGAGGGAGCTACTTGGGAAGCTAAAGAAGCCACAAAGGCCAAGTATCCTCATCTCTTTCCTTCTGATTCTATTCCATCTTGAGGTGATAGTTCCTCTCCAGTTTTTCAGCCATTCATGTGTAAATTCAGTCTTAGTTTCATGTTCCTTCAGTTTGTACTTGCATTTTCAACATATTTGCATGTCCTTGGAACTTAGTTCAGTCAGAAATCAATTTCTAGAAATTAGTGGCAGTGTTTGCAGCTCTTTTTCTCTCTATCCAACTAGTTTAGACTTCATTCGACGATGAATGTTCCCAAGGGGAAGATAATGCATCCTTTTGGATGTTCTCGAAAAGGAAAAGATAAAACTCATTATTAGTGACAAAATTAAAGAAAAAGGGAGTATCCCTTACGATACGACCAATGACGATGATTCATCAGTATGATATAAATTCTTTTCCATCGGTAGGACACATGAAGATGATCCATCGATAGGAATGCATGTCCATCAGTAGGATGAAATAAAATGATCCATCGATACGGCGAATGAAAATGATCCATCGGTAGGATCTAAATGCATGTCCATTCGTAGGAAGAATAAGAATGATCCATCGGTAGGACCTGAATGTATATCTTTCAATGCCAGACTCCTTCGACTTCAACGTGAAATAGATACAATGCACATCCTTTACCTCCGAATAGATGCGACTTAAATGCAAATATCATTCAACGGAAGTCTCCTCCGACTTGAACATGGAATAGATAAGGTGCACATCCTTCACCTCCGAATAGATGTGACTTAAATGCAAATATCTTTCAACGCAAGTTTCCTCCGACTTGAACGCATAATAGATAGGGTGCACATCCTTCACCTCCAAATAGATGCGACTTAAATGCAAATATATTTCAACGCAACTTTGCTCCCACTTGAACACATAATAGATAGGGTACACATCCTTCAACTATGAATAGATGTGACTTAGATGCAAATATTTTTCAACGCAAGTTTCCTCTGACTTGAACGTAGAATATATAGGGTGCACATACTTCACCTCCGAATAGATGTGACTTTAATAAAAATATCTTTCAACGCAAGTTTCCTCCGACTTGAACGCATAATATATATGGTGCACATCCTTCACCTCTAAATAGATGCAATTTAAAAGAGAATATCTTTCAATGCAAGTTTCCTCCAACTTGAACGCATAATAGATAGGGTGCACATCATTCACCTCCTAATAGATGCGACTTAAATGTAAATATCATTCAACTCAAGTTTCCTCCGACTAAAATACAGAATAGATAGGGTGCACATCCTTCACCTCCGAATAGATGTGACTTAAATGCAAATATCTTTCAACGCAAGTGTTACACCCCAGAAATTTTTTCGAACGAAGACTCGAACCATCCTTCGTAGTGGGTACAGTTTTACCAAGGAATTTAAAATTTTCATAAGTGTTAAGTTTAGTAGATGTAGAACCTTTAGTTCCAAGAAGAACTAGAGATATTTCATTAAAGTCATTCCTAAGCTCTTCTATGTTTACGGTCAACTTCAAACGATCATAACTCTTAGTACAGTATGATTTAGGTGTTCCATGAGATGGAAAATTAATTTTCCTTGAATTATCTTTCCAATGCCACCAAGTTTGCTAAGTTTCGAGGTTGGATGAGTGAGATTTACCCTTTTCAAGTTAAGGAAAGTAACCCGAAAATAGTAAGAGGAATTTAGGTTATTTCCTTACCAAATCAAATTTATTTAGTTTTTAGTAAGGTTTTAAGGGTCTAATTCTGTTAGGTTCAGTTTTATAATCCTAATATACGCCTAGGGTTTTAGTTGAGAGTTCAAAATGAGAAAAGAAGAGAAAAGAGGAGAAAAGAGGAAACGATCAAGGTGTTCGTCGAGGTTCTTTAATTTTGTTGCAGATTTTCGACATGGGTTTAATCCCCAAAAGGTATGTAAGCTTCCATAGTGTTGGATTTGTTCACCCACATGTCAATCATGTTATTTTCAGCGAAATTATATTCTTGAAGTTGAAAGATAAGAGTTCATGATGAGTTCTTGAGAAGTGTTCTTGAAGTTCATTCTAAATCTTGTTGTGTTGGGGTTCTGATTATTTCTTGAGATTAAAGTCAGTGTTTTGAGGGATGTATTGAGTATATTAGAGTGTACTTATGTTAAGTAATTTAATCCAAGTGATTGGGGAAGAAATATCTATTCTAGGCAAGTTAGGGTGAGAAAACGAGCAAAGAAATTCGTCGCATTTTCTGGGTTGGGGCCTGCCGCATCGCACCAGCCTGTGCACCCCAAATTATGTTCTATAGATTAGGGGTTGGCGCCCCACACCACTTATTGCGCCAGGGTCGCCTGCCTCATCTAGTTTGCAGTCGGTTGCTCCGTTTGATTTCTTTTAAAGCGTACCTTCACTCCCTTTCGATTCTAACTATTCTAAGCTACATCTAAAAACCTAGAAGTCATTCATAACATGAATCATAAACTTGAATTTATAATTTAAATTCAAGGTAGAGCTAAATGTTAAGTCTTGAGAGTTCTTCCGAACATTTTGAGAAAGTCCCTTTGAGTCTTTTTGAGGAGTCTTCTACTATTTCTAGTAACTTGTTTCAAGACTCGAGCAAGTGAGTATGAGAGTGAGGAGAATGTATTCATGAGTCTACTTTATCGTTACGAGATCCTTCATATCATTAATCATAATTCTTGAATCCATATTTCAAATTCAAGAGAGAGTTAAGAGTACAGTTCAAGAAAGTCTTTGAGTTCAATTGTAAATCATTTGAGATCAACTATCGATTTGAACTACGTTTTGAGATAGTAAGTATCATAAAGGGAATAGTTTTATTCATGAGTTGCATGTTGTTACGTAGACCCTCGAGTCGAGTCGTTGATTCCCATAAATTCCGCTTGAACTCCATAATTAGAGTATCTTTGAAAGGAGTAGTACCTTCAAGTTCTAAGTCTTGAGTATTGAGTTCCTAACCTATTTGAGATTTTATTCCTAATCATGGGACTATTACATATTACCTAAGGAGTCCATGAGTTGAGTTGTTCATACTCATAATTCCGCATGAACCCTCTTAGTTGAGCATTCTTTAAATAAGCAGTATCATTGAAGTTCTTGAGTTCTGAATATTGAGTTCTATGTATGGTTATTGCAAACCTTTAATTGAGTCGTTCATGAACATAATTCGGCATGAACCTTATTCTAAGAAGTCTTTTACATATTTTTCTAAACTTATTTTAAAACTTGAGCACTTGAGTTGAGAAAGAGTAGAATCGAGTTCATTTTCTTTAAAATAATATATGCAAACTATGTATTCCCAAGAGTTATTGTTTTCACATTTAAAAAAGGAGGAAACTGAGATTTCCAAACGAGTTTTGAGCAGTTTGAGTAACATCTCTTTTTAGAGAAAGATTTTGAGTAATTATCTCAAACCACAAAAAGAGTTACGTTTTTAAACATATGAGATGAGTATATTTTTAGGAGTAGTAATGAGCCTCGATATGGGGACGAGTTCAGATAACTCAAGTCTCCATAAACAATGTAGCCAACGCGGGTATAAAGGGTAATATTTTTTAGATGATTCCTTAATGCTTTTTAGCATAGACTAGTGGATCCACTTAGTTTAGAGGTCTTATATCATGGAAAATTATAGGACAGTTCTGGCAGCGTGGGCGAGACGTTGTATTATCGCATAGCTCATAGTGATGATTATCGATTAGAGAAACTACCACAGAGTTATATTATATTTTATTATATACAAATTGAGTTGTTATTGCATTCTTCAATACATTGATTTGTTATTTACTGTTTAAAAAGCTTTCCATATATCGCATCTTTTATTGTTGCTTTGTTTTTGAGTATCTTGAGTTGAATTGTGTTTCATTGAGTCGAGTACATTATTGTTCAGTTGAGACCAATTGCACTTAGTTGAGAGGTCTTATATCATGGCAAAGTATAGGACAATTCTGGCAGCGTGGGCGATACATTGTATCATCACATAGCTCATAGTGATGGTTGTCAGTTCGAGAAACTCCCACAGAGTTATAATATATTTTATCATATACAAATTGAGTTTTTATTGCATTCTTCAATACATTGAGTTGCTATTTATCATTTTAAACACTTTCCATATATCACATCTTTTATTGTTGCTTGGTTCTTGAGTATCTTGAGTTGAATTGTGTTTCATTAAGTCGAGTACATTATTGTAGAGTTTAGACCCATTGCACTGAGTGAAGAATCTTATTTCTAAGTTGAGTATCCTACCCTTGAGTACTTCAGAGTTGACTAAGAATGAGTAGTTTCCAGTATCCTTTAGTATTTCTTGAGTTAAGTTGAACCATGTTTCTTTCAGTTGAGTTGAGTGAGTTGTGAAGCGATAAGTATGTTTCTTTTCCTCCAGTTCAAGCGTATGTTATGCTTTAGAATTCCCCTTATATGCTCATACATTCCATGTACTGAACAATTTCGCCTGCATCATTTTATGATGCAAATGCAGGTATTTGGGATCATCAACAGGAGCTTCGTTGATACCACATGCAGTTCAAGTTAGCTATGTTGAGCCGTCTTGCTTCTGAAGGGTTCCACCTATAATTTCAGTTATATTAGTCGTAGGATGTCGTAGGTCTTGTCCCTACTTCCATCTTTGTCAGTTAAAGGCTTCATAGATAGGCAGTAGAGTTTCAGAAGTCTATTCATTTATTTTTTTAAATGTTTGAAAGACTTAAGTTGCCTATTTTGTGGCGAGTCGAATATTCCGTTTTTATTTAGAGTTTTTCATTTGAGTTAAAGCTTAGTATTTAATTTTCATGAATTGTTATTCAGTTTTTAAGCTTTGTATGCTTGAGTTAATCCTCCGCTTGTAGTCAGCTAGGATGAGGGTTTGCTTGGGGACCAACAATGGTTCTCGAGTACCGGCCACTTCTAGGGTGTAACCTCGGGTTGAGAAAAACTTTGTGACAGAGCACAAAGTTCAAGAGTCCTAGGGTGTCTAAGAATCCATGTCAAGTAGGATCTTATTTGTGGTTGTGAGGCCCCAACTTCTATAAATAAGTGACTACAAACATTTAAGAAAAGTTTCCATGCTTTCACACTCTTAATCATGAAATAGAGCTATGTCCTAGAGATTATTCATGCTCATGCATTTCTCAAGATCATTCGACTATCCATCATACTAGAGGTGGTTGAAAAGCAAAGTTAGTCCTTTTTTGATGAGATGCTCTTAGCAAGAGTTTTGAAGAAGTCATGAGACTCTAGAGGGACTTGAGAGAAGCCTATGAGTGAGTTAAGTGTTGAGTTTTAGAGTAATGCTCATATTCATTTGAATCATGCATTTGAGCTAAAAGAGAGTTGTACTCTCTTCCCTAAACCTTGTTTCAGTTGAGATCCTTACGAGCAAGTATGTTTAGAGCTTGAGTAGTATTTTAGCCACAGAAAATGTAGCATGAGTTAAGAGATCATGAGCAGTAGTAGTGAGAGTGCCCAGATATTGGAGGAAAGTATGCAGAGGTTTATTAATCTTGCTATGGGAAATGATGTTTTGACAAACTATGTTACTATAGTCATGCACCTAGTAAGTTATTAATGAGGAATTTTCCCTTATGGGTAGACTAAGAAGTGATGAGTTTTGAAGATTCCATCATAGGAGGTAGAATGTGTTTTAGGTAGAAAGGACTTTGCGATGAATTTTCATTGTGTAGGTAATGACCAAGTGTAAGTGTTGAATAGAAGAGTAAAAGAATTCATAAAGTGATAGATCTAACCTAAGCTTATGATTTCTTTGAGAGGGTCATGATGTTCATAAGGTCATAGAACTGATCAAGTAATGAGGTATAGTATAGTAGGCGAGAAATAGTATTGATATTCGGGTTTAGTAATGAACATTAAGCTTGAATTTGAGATGAGTGTCATGATCCAAAGAATGGAAACATGAGGGTGATGATGTTAGTTTTGAGATTTGATCTGGTAGACTTGAAATAGAGAAGGTGAGAAATTGAAATGTTTGATACAATGAATATGAGTAGTAGCAGTGAGAGATCCTAACATTTAGATAAGGGCAATGAAGTCTGACTAAGTCACAAGAGTAAAAAGAGAATTAAGAGGTGTACCGAGAGGGTTTGTAGTCAGAAAAGGTTAAGAGAAACACCTTAGAAAGAAGTCTTAGTACCTACTTATGGAGGGTTCGATAGTCATGAGTAAAGATTCTCCCGAGTGTAATAGTGAAAGAGGATGTAGACCAGATAGAGATGTTGGAATAGATCAATAGCCTTCAATTGTCAGCTTTAGACTTAAGAGAGAGATGATAAGATTGGAAATCAAGTAAAGTGTTGAGAATAAGATAGTCATGAGTTCAAAAAAGTATGGGATAGATCTTTTTAGAGGTTCTTTTAGTAACAGAGTAATGTTAGAAAGAGAAGCTTTAATGATCCTATTGTGATAATGATGGGTGATAATTACCTCTAATGTTACGAATGAGGAGGAAGAGGAGGATGAGATTTTCTTATGATAAATAGTTAAATGAGAGCCCTTAGGTTGTTCCGAAGGAGTTAGTCAGTAGGAGTCCATGGAGTTGTTAGAGTACTAAGCTTGAATTGTTAAACATTAGTTGGTTCTTGATATGAGCCTAATGTGGTGGTAAAGAGTAATAGTCTTGGGATGAGATTCCCAATAGAGAGGTATAGAACCCGAACATAAGGATTTGGGTTAAGCTTGAATATAGTAAGAGCATACCATTAGACTCAGACATTAGTAAGAGTAACCCTATTCCATACCTAGTCCAGTCGTCATTCGAGGAATATAAAACTTTCCTGTGAAGGTCGCTAGATGTAGCACCTTGAGTTCCACGAAGAACTAGAGAGAATTCATTGAAGTCATTCCTAAGATCTTCAATCTTTTGGTTCAACTTCAAACGAACATAAATTTTAGTACATGATGATTTAGGTGTGCCATGAGATGGAAAATGAAAGGTATTTGAATTATATTTCCAACACCACTGAGTTTTCTAAGTTTCGAGGTCGGATGAGGGACATATGCCCTTTTGAAGTCAGGCTATCCTGTTAAGGAAAGTTACCCGGAAATAGTAAGGGGTATTTTCGTCTTTTCCTTACCAAATATGATTTAATTCTTTTTTAGTAAGATTTTAAGGGTTTAATACTATTAGGTTTAGTTTTATAATCCTAATATATACCTAGGTTTTTAGTTGAGAGTTCAAGAAGAGAAAACAAGAGAAAAGAGGAGAAAAGATGAAAGGATCAAGGCGTTCGTCGAGGTTCTTAAGTTTTGTTGAAGATTTTTGCCATGGGTTTAATCCCCAAAAGGTATGTAAACTTCCATAGTGTTGGGTTTGTTCACCCACATGTCAATCACGTTATTTTCAGCGAAATTATATTCTTGAAGTTGAAAGATAAGAGTTCTTGATGAGTTCTTGAGAAGTGTTCTTGAAGTTCATTCTAAATCTTGTTGTGTTGGGGTTTTGATTAATTCTTGAGATTAAAGTGAGTGTTTCAAGGGCTGTATTGAGTATATTATAGTGTACTTATGTTAAGTAATCAAATCCAAGTGATTGGGGAAGAAATCATTCTATTCTAGGTGAGTTAGGGTGAGAAAACGAGCAAAGAAATTCTTCGCATTTTCTGGGTTAGGGCCTGGCACATCGCGCCAGCCAGTGCGCCCCAAAATATGTTCTTTAGATTAGGGGCTGGAGCCCCAATCCACTTAGTGCGCCAGGGTCACCTGCCTTATCCAGTTTGCAGTCGGTAACTCCATTTGAATTCTTTTAAAGTGTACCTTCACTCCATTTCAATTCTAACTACTCTAAGATACTTCTAAACACCTAGAAATCATTCATAACCTTGAATTCATAATTCAAATTCAAGGTAGAGCTATGTATTAAGTCTTGAGAGTTCTTTTGAACATTTTGAAAAAGTACGTTTGAGTCTCTTTGCAAAGTCTTCTACTATTTCTAGTAACTTCTTTCAAGACTCGAGCAAGTGAGTATGAGAGTTACGAGAATGTATTCATGAGTCTATTTTATCATTACAAGATCCCTCATATCATTAATCATAACTATTGAATACATAATTCAAATTCAAGAGAGAGTTAAGAGTAGAGTTAAAGAAATTCTTTGGGTTCAATTGTGAATCCTTTGAGATCAACTATTGATTTGAACTATGTTTTCAGAAGGTAAGTATGAGAATGGGAAGAGTTGTATTTATGAGTTCCATGTTGTTACGTAGACCCTCGAGTGGAGTCGTTCATGCCCATAAATTCTGCATGAAGTATCTTTGAGAGGAGTAGTACCTTAAAGTTCTAAGTCTTGAGTATTGAATTCCTAACCTATTTGAGATTTTATTCCTAATCATAAGAATATTACATATTACCAATGGAGTCCATGAGTTGAGTCTTTCATGCTCAAAATTCTTCATGAACCCTTTGAGTTGAGCATTCTTGAAATAAACAGTATCATTGAAGTTCTTGAGTTCTGAGTTTTCGAGTTCCGAGTGTTCAGTTCTATCTATGGTTATTAAAAACCTTGAATTTAGTCGTTAACGTCTATAATTCGGCATGAACCTTATTCTGTTAAGTCTTTTACAAGTTTTCTTAAACTTGTTTTAAGACTTGAGCACTTGAGTTGAGAAAGAGTAGAGTCGAGTTCATTTTGTTTAAAATAATATATGGAAACTAAGTATTCCCAATAGTAAATATTTTCACATTTAAAAAAGGAGAAAACTAAGAGTTCCAAAAGAGTTTTGAGCAGTTTGAGTAACATCTCTTTTTAGAGAAAGATTTTGAGTAATTATCTCAAACCACAGCAAGAGTTACATTTTTAAACATATGAACTGAGTATTTTTTTGGGAGTAGTATTGAGAACCGATATGGGGATGAGTTTATATAACTCAAGTCTCCATAAACTATTAAGCTGATGTGGGTAGAAAGGGTCATACTTTTTAGATGAGTCCTTAATGCTTTTTTAGTATAGACTAGTGGATCCACTTAGTTGAAAGGTCTTATATTGTGGCAAAGTATATGATAGTTTTGGTAGCGTGGGCGAGACACTGTATCATCAAATAGCTCATAGTGATAGTTGTCGGTTAGAGAAACTCCCATTGAGTTATATTATATTTTATTATTATCAAATTGAGTTGTTATTGCATTCTTCAATACATTGAGTTACTATTTACTATTTTAAAACTTTTCCATATATCACATCTTTAATTGTTGCTGGGTTCTTGAGTATCTGGCGTTGAGTATCTTGTGATGACTCTCCATTTGGGTTTTCCCACATAGATTCGTAAGCTCTTTGTCTTATGTTCATCTTTTTCGGATCAAGTTTGTTCTTACATAACCTGTTTAGGTGAATTGTTGATAAATTAGTCATTTTTAATTCCTATAATGTAGAGTATGTGTATGTTAGTGATCAAGAATTGTTAGATGCCATTTTTTTTATAACCTAATAACTTAGAGTATTTAAAATCAATTTTTTATCTTCTACTCAACTTTATCACGCACAACTGAAGAAAAAAATTGGGTCTTTACCTATGTTTTGTTGTTAGAGTTGATCTAGATTGATTTTTAATTTTTGGATAATTCTTTGTTATTTTAATGGCTCCAACATATCAACAATACCACTATTTATTTGGTTGTATCATATTAAAGGATTTGTCGATTTTGAATGAACTTTTAAATGCTTTTTCATTAATCCAAAGATAAAAATTGATTTCAAGTGGATGAGAGTAAAACATTACTCTATATTAATAAATTGGACAAATAAATTTTATTGCCAACTTTTAGTTATGGTTCTATGTGTCAAAGTCAATCATAAGTTTCTTAAGGTGGTTTGGATAATATAAGTGGTGATAGTGTTGTTGATAGATCTGGTGCAAGAAAGCAAAGAATGACAATTGATGAGGCATTCTCTTACTTGAACCAAATTAAGGACACGTTTCCAAATCAAAGTGAGAAGTATATCAAGTTCCCTGTCATTATGAGATGGACTTTAAGAGCAAAAGGTTTCCTACTACAATTTGCCTATTGTCTATCATCATTAATTTCTATTCTTATTTGATGATTTATGTGGAACTAAGTCTTCAATGTTTTTGATATAATAGATATTGTTGGTGTCATAGAAAAGGGGAAATATTTATTTAAAGGATTCCTCCTTTACTCCTTGGTTTAAATCCTTTTTTTCCCAAGGGCTATGAAATATTCCTGAATGATGAAGATGACATAACATATTTCATTGAACAAGCACTCAGTTTTGTGAAAAAATCAAAGGTTACATTTATGTTACCTTATGATATTAATAATAAAAGGTCTACCTTTTTACATTAAACAACTTTACTCCTAACTTATTGCCTCATAACTTCTTGCAGGAACTGTTAGAAAGTTAATGTGAGCTCATAGATATTTTTTAATTTTTTAAAAGGGGTGCAAGAACTCCAAAGAAGTGTATGATAAGGTGATCAATATTTATAATTTGAGTATATAGGTATTATGGACAACCCTCGTGTTCTTGTTTATAAGTACTTTTTGTGTAGGTTTTCGTACTTCTCAAAGAACATCCAGATTTGCTAGAAGAGTTCAAAAATAATAATTTTAGGACGATTTAGTTACTACTAATCAAGTATCTTATTTAAACAAAGCTAAAACATTGATTAACTGAAATATAGTACTGTTATCATCCTCCTTGTTTGAAATAGACATCTCAATGTGGATCTAATTTAAAACATATTTGAAATAGTTTGATTCAAAACTCATATTGTTCTATATTATCTTTCATCCTTTGTTTCATCTAGCCCTACATTGTTAATTTGATACTCATTTTTTATCAAATGTGAGGTATACATTATTTTTTTTATTTTAACATTTTTAATTTGTATAATATTAGAGATAAAGATAATACAATGTTTGTATTAATTATCCATATGTTAAAGGCTACAGATTAATAAGATGGTCTAACTATAGTGACAAAATTAGCCTATTTAAATATAACCAGTACAATCCATCCTAGTATGGTATAATTCATCTATTTATCAGCTCTGTCCTTTTCAATCCAAGCCGTTAAAAAGGTACACTAATATCTTAGCCAGATTGACCCATGGATTATCTTATCAAACTGTTTTAAAAAATATTTTTTCTTATTAGATATGTTATATGTTGGTGTAATAGAATTTTTTTATAATTTTAATAGGTTCCAAATTTTTTAAAAAGAACAAATAAAGCAATTGAAATTTAGAAAGAAGTGCAAGGATTGGGGAATGAACCACACTTTATTCTAATAAATTGTAACCGAAATAACTTTTCATTGAGTCAGTAAGTCATCAATTTATAAACTTAAATTCAAATAAATTTATCATAACCGACCCATTTGGTAGATATACCGACTTGAGTAATCTTGAGGGGAGTTAGAGTTTAGATCACATAAACTTTAGTTAGAAGAAATGTGATGTAACACCCCGTAACTAGAAAGAACTAGAAAGAAGTTAAAAATTGGAAATAGTCATTTTTGGAAAGAATATAAAAGTCCGGAAATTTTGTTAAGTATGTTAAGATTGGATTTTTTGTCAACTTCAAATGACCATAACTCCTAGCTCAGGATGCGTTATGTGTGTTTCTAGATAGCGTAGGAAAGATCTTGGACCAATCTTTTTAACGCCGCCGAGTTTGCATGATTCTGTATTTGTATCAGTGAGATATGACCATTTGAAGTTGGGATGTTCAAATAAGAAAAGTCTAAAACCGGATTTTGGAAGAGTATTTTAGTTTTTTTCTTACCCAATTATTTTAATTTGTTTTTAGGAGTTTAATTGGTGTCAAATCAGAATTTGGTCAATTTAAAAAATTGGAAACTTACGTTAGGGCTTGGAGAAAGGAGAAAAGAGGAGAAAGAAGGAGAAAAGGCAAAATTCATCAAGAACGTTCGAGTTTGGTTGTGGATTTTCCCAAGGGTTCAATCCTACGAGGTATGTTAGTTCACATAGCATTGGGTTTGTTGACCCATGTCCCAAACATGTTTAATTCAGCGTGATTTTCGTCTTAAAAGATTGAGATTTTGATGTTCTTGAATTGTTTTTATTCTTGAACTTATATGGGATTGATGGGTATTCTTGAGATGTTTTAGAAATGTTAAGAGTTCTTTCGAGTTAGATTCTAGTGTACATGTTTTGGGTATCTGAATCAAAGAAGATATTGAGAAAATGAATTGGATTTAATCAAATTAAGGTCAGAAATCGAGAAGATAAATTCGTCATATTGCACCTAGAGAGGGTCTAGCATGGGGCGCCCCATCTGCGCCAGAGAGGCTAGGGCGATGCGCCTGCAGTGCTCAAGAAACGAGCCCCTGTAACTTAGGGGCTGGCGCGGGGAGCCAGGGACACGCCCGGGTCATCTTCGCCCACCCGTTTTTTATCGTTTAGCCTGTTTAAGTCCTTCTAAAGTGTACTAACATTTCCTATTGATTCTAACTAATATAAATGACTTCTAAACATCTAGAAATCATCCAAAAATAGGAATCATAACCTTGAATCCATAAATTCAAATTCAAGGAAAGTTAAGAGCCAAGCCTAGGAAGTTCTTAGAGTCCTTTCAAGAAATCTTTTGCAAGTGCTTTTAACTTTGTTTTAAGACATAAATTTCAAGTTTTGTAAAGAGGAAGAAGTAAAGAATGAAGTTCATTTCTTGAAAGATTATGAGGGAGTTATGTATTTCCAAGTGTCTAAAAATGTTTTCACATTTAAACAAGAAAGGGAAACACCGATACCGATTTCCAAAAAGAGTTTTTAAGCCCATGTAGTATTGAGCACCGACATGGGGATGCAAGTTCATAAAAACTCAAGTCTCCATAAACTATGTAGCCATCATGGGTAGTAAATGATCATACCTTTTAGATGATTCCTTAAGTGATTCTTAGCATAGACTAGTAGATCCACTTAGTTAAGGAGTTCTATATGATGACAAAGTATAGGACAGTTCTGGCAGCGTGTGCAAGATGATGTATCACCACTTAGGCTCATACTGGTGGTTTGTCGGTTAGAGAAACTCCCACATAAACTATATTACTTTATTATACGAATACAGTTGAGTTTGTTATTGCATTTCTTTAACAAACTAAGTTGCTTACTACTGTTTTGAAATCTTTCTATATATTGCATGTGTATTGTTGCTTTATATTGAGTTAAGTTATTCATGAGTTGAGTAAAACCAAGGTAAGTGTTTCTTTCAGATTCCCTTCAAGCTTATTTTCTGTTTAGTTTTCCCCTCTCATACTCGTACATTCAATGTACTGATGCCATTTGGCCTGCATCATTTTCTGATGCAGACACATGTAACTAGGATCAACATCCAGTGCCTCGTTGATCCAGTTGATCACTCAGAGTCAGTTGGTGAGCCTCCTTGCTATCAGGAGGACTCTTTTTATCATTTTATTTATAATATTTTTGTTGGTAGGATGATCGGGGGTCTTGTCCCGACATCCCTCCTTGTTTTAGAGACTTCATAGACAATTAGTAGTTCAGTTGTCTTTACATTGTTATTTCTTATGTTGAGACATGAGTTGCCATTTTGGCTAAGTTGAATGTTTAACTTTTAAACGTTCAAAGTTATTCTATTAAGTAGTTGAGTATAGATGCATTTAATCCTTGTGTTAATACTTTTAAGTCTTCCGCTGAGTAAGTAAGCCAAGCCAAGGGTTCACTTGGGGCCAACAATGGTTCGCGAGTACCAGTTCCGCTCAGGGTGTAGGCTCGGGGCTTAACAAACATGGTATCAGAGCACATAGTTCAAGAGTTCTAGGGAGTCTATGAAGTCGTGTCTGTAGAGTCCTTGTTATCGGTGTGAAGTGCGCCACTTCTATAATTAGGAGGATGCAACACTTAAGAATGTTGTCACTTCTTTCATCCTTATTTCATGCGTTAGAGTTTTATCTCTTAAAAGTTTCTTCTAACTCGTGCTTCCACGTGATTTTCAGTTAATCATTCCTCCATGAAGAGCTGTCAGAGGTCATCCTACTAAGCGTAATGCTGAGGAGGAAGGGGTACCTAATGCACCTGAAGTGCAACCCCAAGGAGAAGTCACGAATGTTGAGTTCAGGGAAGCGATTA
Source organism: Solanum piurae (assembly GCA_029582685.1). Lineage (NCBI taxonomy): Eukaryota > Viridiplantae > Streptophyta > Magnoliopsida > Solanales > Solanaceae > Solanum > Solanum piurae. The sequence goes on along the minus strand of JAJOOO010006938.1, from coordinate 880 downwards.
GAATGTTGAGCTAAGCTGTGACTAACCAAGTTGGGAAACAAAGAGGAGCTAGACAGGAAGTGGCTGATACTTCGAGGATCCGTGAGTTCTTGAGGATGACTCCAAGTTTCACTAGTTCAAGCACCACTGAGGATCCGGAGAGTTTTGTTGAGGAATTGAAAAAGGTGTTTGAGGTTATGCACGTTGCTGATGCTGAGCGAGTATGTAACACCCCAGAAATTCTATGGCCTAAGTTAGAGCCTCACCTTATGAATAATGACTTAAAAATAGTTAAAATGAGGTTTATAAACCTAATTTAATGTAATTGACTTAGTTTGGAAGAGTAAAATTCTAAACGTCAAGAAACGACCAAGATGTCCGGAAACTAGAGAAGAATGTGTCCTAGTGTGTCCTTAGATTTTGGGCAGGTTTGGGAGTGTCGTATGATGGTTTAATCTTGTAAAAAGGTTTAATTTAGGTAAATATATATTTATAGGGTCAAAACATTCGAATACGACACCACGGGACCACCCTAAGGGGCCCCAAGGAGGACCCCAACCTTGGCCAAGCAAGCTGCCAAGGCAGCTTGCAAAATGCACTTGGAGGGAATAGGTGCGCGTCGTGCACTTGCTCCCCCAAGGAGAAAAAATCCAGTTTGCGACGTGGTCGTGTCGCGGACTCTACTGTCTCGAAATTTAATTCCAAATATCTTCTGGGAACAGCTCCGCGTCGCGGACTTGTTCCGCGACGAAAATTCAGAAATTCAGAAATCAACTTTTACTCCACTAAAGAGTCCAACTAAGTAAGGGGTATTTTAGGTACTTTAGGGGACGTGTATATAATGATTTTTAAGTCAATTTACCTCACTTTTATCACTCAAACACAAAACCCCAAAGATCTA
>JAJOOO010006937.1:0-21691 GCA_029582685.1 Solanum piurae | reverse complement strand
CCCTTTTCTGCATCCCTTTCAGCTGTCTCTTTACTTCCGCGCCTGAACATCTTTCCTGCAAAATATGATAAAAACACATAAAAACCAATACTAAAAGGTCCTAGATACACACAACTTGTAAGTGAAATGTATTAGAAATACCGTAAACTCACGGTATATCACCAAAACAAGCACCGGTTTACTCGAGGAGAGCCAAGTCGAAGACGGTAGCACCCTCACTCTGACTCATTAATAAGTTTAATAGAGAGAAGTATGCACCGGAGCATACTCGCAGCTCCCCCACTACCCCCTTGACCACTAGGAGCAAGAGTAGGCAGGTGGTCGAATCTGATGAGTAGCACTCACCCTCCCCCAGTTCCGTAGTTGCCGTCCCAGTCTGAGGATGGGGTCCAAAAATCTAGAGAGTCGCATTCCGGCTCAGAGTCTCACTCCGGCTCAAGTTCCAACAGTACACCAACCTCAGCATCTGATGTCTCTAGCTCTTGAGAGACCCATGACCCGCCAGGCATACCGATGCATCTGATTCTTCTGTCTACGAATCCAAACAGATGGTGTGTCGAGGAATAGTTTCATATTTATCATGACGGGCAGGATTGAAACGAGTGCCAGAAGCCTTCCTGGACTATTACTTAGGAGCCTCGGGTTCTCACTGGGAGCCTCCACACTGTGCCAGTCATTGATGAGTTGTTCAAGAAGCGCAAGTGTGATTGGATGGCACGGCGTCAAGGCAAGTACAATGAGGAGATGGTCCGGGAGTTCTATGATTCTTATGATGCCACCATGTGGAACACTATGCTACCACGGGCTAAGCCGTTAGCTCAGCCTCCTCTTTAGGCTACTTTGGTACGGGGTTTCTCTGTGGACATCTCCAAGACGACTATCAGTCATTTTATATATGGCCCAGCCCACACTCTGTTGATTACTACAGGTGATTACGACTACAAGATGGGGGTGGTTCAGAGTAGGACCTTTTAGAGGGATGTCGAGCAGAGAGAGGACTTATTGAGATGGATGACCCGTCACATTGCTGAGGATGGAGAGAACACCGAGTGGATACAGAATATGACTTTGCCTATATGCAACCCTAAACCTCACAGTGAAGTTCTTCTGGTCCATTGTACGTACTAGATTATCTCCTATACAGATAGACAATATGGTGACTTGGGACAGACTACCACCAGCAGCGATTATGGCGGGGCTTGACCTTGACTTCTCTCACATTCTGATTACTGAGATACATGAGAGGCATTCAAGACTACCACCAATGTGCCTTTCCTCTGCCTCATTTTTCAGCTATGTAGGGAGGCTATAGTGCCCATTTGGAATTGTGATAGATTGACAAAGGTGACGAAGGTTGTTGATGCCGACCTCATTCGAGATAATGCTAATCCTGCAGCACCGACGAAGGGACCACAGGTTGACCTACCTCCTTTAGGTGCTGATCTGGCCAGAGATGTAGAGCAGATTGAGGTTGAGCAGATTGAGGTTGAGCAGGTTGTTGATACTACCATGCCTGCCACTATAGCAGAGGTACGGTCTCCCTCATCCACTTTCACTAGTCAAGCTACTAGCTTTTCACGAGCCACTACCCCTTTGAGGTCTACTTTTGTACCTCTGGCCCAAGTCCAGAAATTTGAGACCCAAATGGCCATAATTTTACAGCACATGATACCATGGATGCAGAGGTCCGTGAAGGAGTCTGAGGCTCGCATAGATAGGATGATGGACACGAAGATTCAGACGGTCCACAAACAGTTAGATGCGTTCGAGCTCAGAGTATTGGAGAGGCATGGGCCTACTATTGATTTCACTACTTTCCATACGGAGTTGACTAGGATCCGGTCAAATGTTGATGCCCTCCATGCTTTCCTTCAAACTCCAAATACCTGAAACTTAAGGGTTTTCATCAGATATTGAGATAAAATATGCATTTGAGGACACTAATTCTATCAAAATATAGCCCTAAATAAGTCCAATTTGTGGACTCACCAACACCCCCAACTTAAACTTTTGCTTGTCCTCAAGAAAACTCAAGTTAAGTCGTTCAAAAAGGGTGTCTCGAACAGTGCTACACAAGACTCAATCATAAATTCACACAACAAGACTCAATTTACTTATGCAAAGATTAAATGTGCACTCAAAGATTCAAGTTGTGACTCACCAATATAAAAGAATCTCATGCTCACAATACTTTCTTCAAATGCAAGTTCAAGCTCAACCAAAGTGTTCAAATGCCCTCACACAAGGAATGATTCCATATTCACACAATGGTTCACAGTTTAAAGCTTCGGAATCAGATGCAACGCTCACACTCACAAAGAAGAACACAATGCATAATTTCACCTATAGGTTTACCCATATTTTCAAATCAACATTTGTTTCAGCTCGCTCAAGATCAAAAAGGTCTTTTCAAGGCTTGTAATGGGGCAGAGTGCAAAGGTATTGTTATTTAGGCTCAGTGACATTCATCCTCATGAAATATGGTGCTCACAACACTTTATTTCCTTTTCCTTCATCATTCTCTTTAGTTCTCATAAGTCATCCTATTATTCTGTTTCCATGGATTGTTTGGGAACCCCATTTCTTTTGTACTTTATTCCACAACTTTATTTTTCATTCTTTTTCTTTTTCCTTCTCTTTTCTCTTTTTTTTTTTATATATGGAGGGGTTCCATTTTTCTCAAAACCATGGGTAAGAGGGACTTTCTTGCACTTCTTTATTTGCCTTTTCTTTTCACCGCACCCCTAACTTAGGCTTTTGGCCTAAGTTTTCTGTTGAACTAACCACAACTTCATTAGGATTATGGGTAATGGATAAATAAAGGTAAGGCTCAAGGGGTGTTCAAAAGCGGTTCACACACTTACAATGTACGACACAAAAGAGGTATATGTCAAATTGGCTCACACTTTTAGAAGTTGCCTAAGATCATATCAAGAGATAGCATCACTTAGTTGACCGGACCAACGGGGTAAATTCTAGGATCAATCATGCATGGTTCAAAGTAAGCTCATCACACTAGGCATTGACACTACAGTCAAACAAGGCTCCACACTTTCTCTAGTGTGCAATGATCATCATAAGAGACTCAATTCGATACTAGGCTAGTCATAATGAGATGCAAATAGTTCACATATTGGCTATGAAACTTCATTTGGCCTCATCGTAACCGCGCATTCATGTTTGTTCGATTGAGAGAACTATTCAAGTCATCGATACTGATCGGAACCGAGACTTAAATTTTGCAAAAGAACAGCCACATTCAACACACGAAAGGTGGCAAAAAAATTCATTTCGGATGGGTCAAAATCATTTTTGCAATTTAAAATAAAAGGAGTCATAAGCTCAAACGTCCACACAAAGCAGTGTAATAACACAATAATAGCTCACAATCCAAAATATAAAATCAAAATAAATATGCACAAAGGTGGGCCTTATCCCACCACAAACAAAAATCATTTGGCCTCAAATGCGAATAAAAGTATCCAAAAATAAAAGTAAGTAAGTAAGATAAAGAGGGAGGTAAAGAAAAGCCCTGTCTATGCAGTCTCTCCATCTGTCGAGGCCTCAGTGCCCGGTGTAGCTGTATGAACTTGGGCTTCAGTGCCCAGAGTCACCTCACAGAGAATGGCAGTGCCAGATCTACTTGGGGTTGTTGTGGACGTCTCAGTCGGCGATGTTTGGATCACCGGCTGCACAATCGTCCCCACAAGATCTGAAAAATCTCTAAATATGCTCTGCTCTCTGCTCTCCATCATCTCCTCCTGATGTACTACTATCAGTTCCTCATCGGTCTCTGAATCTGACTCCTTATTTGTTGTGCCACCCCTCTGCGCATCTCTGGTGGTAGCCGAAGGAATCCCCGAGGTCTCAGGAGCATCCTCGTCGTCTGCACCCTACATCAATGAAGTGAAGTCGGTAGACTTCAAATAGTCTACGTACTTCCTCAATAGAGGTCCCCCCCTATCTGCTCTCAAAAGCAGCGACTCTAGTACCCAGATCATCAATAGAGGCCCTAAAGGGGGTCAGTGCAGCCAAGATAGCACTATCGATCATCCCTTAAATGGATCTCTCTAATTGAGTCGCTCTCACATTTGTTGAATAGACTAGTTGTCCCATCTTCAAGATCATGGCCTGAGTAATCTTGGCAAGCTGGGAAGAGGAAGAAGCACCTGGGACCTGTGAAGAAGAGGAAGGAGCGGATGTACCTAAAGGCTCAGAGGCTGGAGTAGGCGAAGGTTCTTCTACTGGTAACGAGTCAACATCAACTTTTGGAGAGATATTTGCCAGAGATGTTCTTCTCCTGTCAACCTCCTCTCGTGTGAACTCGGCCTCAATACGCCGGATGTTAGTGGAGGAAGATGGGGTGACCTCAATACCCTTCGTAGTGTCCCGAGGTACTCCAGCACGCTGGCACAACTTCGTGATCAAGACTGGGAATGGCAGAGAAGTCAGCTTCTGCTTGTCCCTCGTGGCTATCTCTTTGTGACATCAGCAGCCCCAGATCGATGCTCCTCCTGGACATGATAGAACCAAGGCAAGCTTCCTTAGGATGGCACAAAATGGACTCATTATGTGATGGCATCTGCTGATGAAACCAAACCAGAACATGGCAGCGATGTTCAAGTCTATCTTCTCAATAGGTGTCCTTGCATCTATCCACCTCGGGTTGGTGTCAGAAATTAGAGGAGCCAACCCACCCTTCAGGTCATCTAGGGATTGAACAATAGGCAACCCTTCGTAGAAAAGTGCAGAGTGCAGCGGTCTACCCAATACAGTGTTAATATACTCGAAGTGGCATTCAACTTCCTTGCATCTGACCATGACCGACTTTACCGGTCTAAACTCGTTTGCCTTCTTCTTATTATTGGGCACCAACTCTCCATATAAGATGTGTAAAATTCCCTAACCTAAGAAGGAATGTAAGGGCTTCGGGGCATTGTGAACTGCTCAAACTCATGGTATCGAAGGGTGTCAATCACATCGGGATGTTTGCCTTCCAGGCCCTCTGTAGATAATAACTTCTCCTCAAGGATGGTCCATATCCCCTCACCTTTCAGTCTATTCAGTAGTCTAGGAGGAGGAACGATAGGGAGTGCAGGGGCCGCTGGAGGTGTATGCGATGGCACGGAGTCTGTTGCCAGAAGAGTGGCAGCTGAGGGAATATTGGTGGATGTGGACTGAGATCTGGCCCGGAGTTCATCCCTTCGGTTTATCAGAGGCTGCTCATCTTCTGGTTCTGAAAAATTAGCCTGGGTTTCAATAGCTACTCATTTTCTAGCTATATGCTTCTTCCTTTTGCCTTTATTTCCCGGTGGGATTTCTTCTCCTCTCCTCTTTGGAGGATTTGACTCCCCCTTCGTTTATGGTTATGCCCTGTGCTTTCTTCTGAGGTTGCGTGGTTAGATTTGTGTGTACCATATCTGCAAGAGAGTGGGACAAATTAGGAGAAAATTCAAACATAAACAAAGGAAATCTATTGCAGAGAGGCTCGCCGATCCATTCGGCGAGTCACCAAACCTCTTTGGCGAGCTAAGTCGGGCTCGCCGAAGGAATTGGCTTAAAAATTATAGCAAGTCAGCGATGGGAAGGCCTTTTCAGCGAATCACCGACTACTGTCGCCGATCATGGGTTTGTCCGCCGAAAGTTACAGTGCAACAGAGATTCAGAGGGGCATACAAAGTGCGATCAAGAGTACTTTCGGTGAGTCGCCGAGTGCTTTCGGCGACCAAAGGCTTCTCGCCAAAAATTACACACTCAAACAACACATAGAGCATGAATTTAAAAGCGAGATGGGGTCATTAGGCGAACTGCCGAGTAGTTCGGCAAGCTCGACCCAGCTCACCGAACGATTCAACGTGCCCATTTTCAATCCACCTTCTCGAATTCAACCCCGCAATCCCCAAAAACAAAATCAAAGAATGCACTAATGAAATTCAAACAAGACCCGTACTACCCATCACCCTGGGATACTCAAAAATTTTCCCGATTTTGCCAAATTTAGCCATTTGACGATGTTTGCTCTTAAAAGTGTTGTCACCCTCTCTATAATTGAGCAGTTTTCATCACTTAGCACGGACAAGGTATACTCAGACTTCACCCAATCAATCTAAACAACATGCAAGCACAACTCAATGCAAATTCATTCATTTAAAAGAACAAAAATTATGGGAATTTGACAATCAAAACAATACGGGCAAGATTTTCAAATTAAAATTGGCATTCTAGCATTCTAATTCTATCAGAGAGGCCCATCACACAACAAAATGATACTATCATTGCAAAAGAGTACAAAGTTTTCGAATGTAAATTCGGGATTCGGAAACCAACCTTATATGCCGATTAAAACACGATTGAAAAGATAGGCGGCAAAGAAATCCTAGTTTCGAGCACCAATCAACAACTAAAATACTAATGGAATAGAAAAATATTGAAGATAATACCTTGGTGTGAGTTTGTGAAGTTTAAAAGCTAGGGAAAGTGAAGGATTTCAAATTCTAAGTCTTTTGGCCATTATAAACCATCCAGTTCGCGCCCATTCGGCGACATTAGTCACACTCGTCGATCCACTCGGCGTGTCCCCAAGTGGTCACTGCGCTCACCAAGTTTAACAGGATCTTCAGTCAAAGTGAGGGTCCAAACGACGGTCTTCATCGGGCACGCCAACCATTTCGGCGCTTCGTTGACTAACCTTTTACTCGCCAATATGCATTTTCCAAACACTTTCAGCATTTAAACCTACACCACTAACACACCATTATTTATAAAAGCATACAAAAGCATTTAAAACCTTGGGTTGCCTCTTAAGAAGCGCCTTAGTTAATGTCGTGGCACGACGCGAGTCCTTACTCACTCTCCATTGGTAGGGTTGGTCCTAGTGTTACTAGGTAACCCCAATAGTTCATTTGAGTGAAGAGGGGGGACTGCATAACTCATGAGTGTCCTGATCAGCTGGATCGATATAGAATGGGAGCCAATCATTTGATTCAACACTTCAATATTCTCCTTCATCTCTTCTAACATTCGATCTTGTTCGGTGATCTTTTGGAGAATGATTTGGAGTGTGTCCTCGACACGATTGTTCTCCCTGTCTCTAGATTGTTTCCGCTCATGAGGGGGTATGTACCTCCCTTGGCTCTTGCACTGGTTTTCCACCTTTGATATATTGGTGGCCAACACGTTCAGCTGAGTTACCAGTGCGGTTAACTTAAAGTCCCTCTCGACTTCTTGACTTGTCTCAGCCGAGTTGCTACCATTTCCCTCAGCCATGCTCAGGGTATCTGCCTATATCAACAGCTTCAAAGCAAAACAAAGCTAAAAATTAAGTTAGTAAACTACGACTAAGAAGAAAAAAAATTCTACTAATCTAAAAATTCTCAAGTAACACCGCTCCCCGGCAGCGGCGCCATTTTGATGTTTGCGTAATCAAGACACAACTTCCAATGCAAGTGTCTACAATCGTACAATAGTAAAGTAACCCAACCAAGGGTTGGGGTCGAGTCCCAAGGGAGTATTTTTGAGAATTAATAGAAAATAAAATTTAGTTCTAATTAGTCATAGCTAAAGACATTATCGAATGGAAACATGTTAAATCAAAGGGGTGACACAAGCGTTAATTATCAATGGGGGTTTGTGACAAGTAAGCAAAAAAATAAAAAAAATAAAGAGAGATACAAATATGGAGACGAGATTCTTGGGATGTGATAGGAACACGGGTTAGACTAAACTATTGGGTACATGTTTTTTATAGTAAATCCATTGAATATTTGTGACTAGGCTAGACTATAGTGGGGGTAAATTCTCTCTCGAGTAACTTATCCCGAATCAAATGGGTTCCTCTCAAACACCCACTTGCCGCATGAAGAACAACCTCTGCCTTAGCCCACTCACTCTCTCGAGCTGAGTGTGTGAGAGAAGGACTAGGGTTCACTCTCTCGAGTTGAACCTCATGTCGACCCACTCCCACCGGACGTCAATTTAGTAGCCTTAGTTTTACGACCTCTCTCTCGAGCAAGCCAAAAACACAAAGGTGAAATTGTATTTGCAACTACAATTTCATTAAGTTCCACCACAACTACTAAACAAAATCACATCTAAACAACAAATAAATCATCAACAAGCAAGACCCAACAGATAATCTAACCCATATTCACAAAATCACACCCCAAGAATTGGGGTTTTAGCTAGACATGTAAAAGAGATAGAAATTTATACCAATATGAGTTTGCATTCAAATGGGTATGAAGATTTAAGTCTCAAAACAAGACAGGATGGAAGAATCCACATGACCCAAGTCCAAATTCTTGGAGTTGAAACCCTTTGAATCTCCAAGTTCTTCAAAACCCTCTCCAAACTTAGAACTCAAAATTTCTATATCAAAAGTTCTATATTAAAAATCTAATACTAAGCTACAACTCTTCAACGAGTATTTATAATTTTCAAAAATCTGTGTTGCAGCAGATCATTCGGCGTCGTTAGTCGAGATCGCCGATCAACTCGGTGATCCACCCTTTGGTAGGTTTCATCACCGTCTTACTCTATCCTTCAGCATCGTCGTCTTTTGGATCATTGGGTGACATAGTATAGCTTCACGGAATTTCTCGGCGATACACCGAGTGCTCCTATTCACCACCGATTTGATCCTTTCCTTCAAGGCTCAGCACACTGGAACAAAAGGCAAGGATAAGACCATTTGGAGACTCACCGAATGGGTTCAGAAATTCTCAGATCTACATTTCTTCGTTCTTTCAGCTGCCTTTCTTCCTTTTTTTGCCAAGTAGTGTCCATGCTTTCCTTCAAACTCCAAATACCTGAAACATATAGGTTTTCATCAGATATTGAGATAAAATATGCATTTAAGGACACTAATTCTATCAATAAATAGCCCTAAATGAGTCCAATTTGTGGACTCATCAGTGTCTATGAAGAAGGAAACTGAAATAAAAGGGTATGAAAAAAGTTGTTTGTAGAAGAAGGAAAAGATAGTAAAAGGTGTGACTAAATCCAAAAGAAACAAAAGAGTGATGATAATGCTGAATAACAGAGAAAAAGAAGAGAAGAAGAGGAATAAAAAAAAATTAAAGTCACATATGAGCTAAAATAAGTCAAGGAAAAGAGTAGAAAACAAAATGATGTCAGAATTGGTTGTAGAAAAAGGTAAATAGCCAATGTAATGTAAGGAGGGCAGAAAAGACACTAAAATACCCAAATGTACCATACCTGACCTTGAGCCTACATTACAAGCTAAGAAAGCCCTATAGTGATCCTAGTTGACCAGTATGGAAAGTCTATGCAGCGAAAATAAGGGCAAGCCTATGGTATTGAGCACTAATTGTATTTGAATTCACTTCTGAGCGTGAGTGTTTACTGAATTCTTAAGCTAAAATATCAGAGTTTGTGTGAGAAAAAAGGATTTCTTTGTGGTAAGGACACTAGTTACATTGTTGGAAAGTTGGTATCTTGGTGATTGTTGAAAGTGTATGTGGTGATGTCTATTGGTCTGCCTATGTCATGTTTTGATCCACATGAGTTAGCTTATTGAGTGTAAATGAGAGGATTTGCACTACGTGAAAGAGTTGACAGAAAAAGCCATCTGATTGCTTGAGTTTGTGTGTTTGCTTTTGCATGAGTGTCGTTTAGAGTTTAGTGTGTCACTTGAGGAAAAACAACCATTTTAAGTTGATGTACCGAGATTTTACGGTATTTTTGATGCATTTCACTTGAAGTATGTGTGCGTCTTAGGCATTTTTTTTTGGTGTTTATGGTGTTTGGTCTCATTTTGCAGGAAATTGGTTTGAAGTAGTTGTCGTTGAAAGGAGCTGAAACAACAAGAATTTAACAACTTACGAGCCCACCCACGATTCATCACTCAACTGACAAGCCGTAGGTGGAAGTCGTGGATCAGTAGTTCAAGGAAGTCTGACCTAAGTGTGGAACCACGGAGGCAACCGACGCCCCGTAGCTTAAGTGACGGACCGTCGATGGGAGCCGTCGTTTGATTCAGAAAGTTGAGTTCCAGTACTTGAACCACGGATGTGAAAAACGGATCATGAATGGAACTACGAATCGTAGGTGGCAACCGTTGAGGAGAAGACCAAGAATTTTTGCCAACTGCTGAACCATGAAGGTGACCCACAGATCATTGGCTGATCCACGGTCTATCGTTTGCCACCGTCGGTCAAAAACTGCCAAAACCAAATTTTCCTTATTTTTGTTTACTACGTGGTTTAGGACTTAAGTACTATAAATATAAGTTGTAATTTACGTTTTTTAGAGTTAGACCTTTTTGGAGACTATTGTTCTTAATTTTGGGATTATTTTGCAAACAATTTAGCAATTTAATTCTTGAAGTTTGTTTTATGCAATTTGCTTTTGAGTTTCAATTCAAGAATTCGGTGTTCTTCTATTCTAATTGTAAGGTCATAATTTATCTTATTAACCTTAATATGAATTGTGAATTCTCAAGAATGAGTAGCTAAATCCACAACTAGGGTTGTGGGAACCATGAGCAATTAACAATGTATGAATAATAAATAAGTAGTTCTAGAATAGTGTAAGCATGTATTGTTAATCCTTTCGTTTAAAATGCTTTCTAGCGGTGCTCAACGTTAGAACTCGCCTCATTCCTACTTGACGGACCAATGAGCTAATGAATGAGAAAATGATTCAACAACGGAGATTTAGTTAAGTTTAGCTTCTATCTAATAGATTTACCTTAATCATTATGATGTGATGGCTAATCTGGTGTTAAAGGTAAAGGTTAGTAAAGCACACACTCATAGACGAACCAAGTTGCATGGTGAAATTCCCTACTAGGAGGAACAATCACTTAGGGATACCTAACTTATCAATCTTGCATGCTAGCACTAGGATAGAGTTTCCTTTATTAGGAATACTGCGTTAAGAGCTTGTGGGGAACACATATGCCCTAGTTTTCATCTCATATTGATATCTCAAACTGCAAATCTTGTTTACTTGTTACTGAGCGATATAAATCAACAAACTGTTATTTTCTTTTTAAAATAAACCATTGTTACTCTTCTCGAAAATCATTTAACTAATCGTAGATAATCGTAAGTTAGCCTAAGTCTAAAGCATATTCCTCGTGGGATCGATCCTAACCTAAAATTTAGGTTCTTTATTTGACAACTACCACTTTTACTTTTTTCGAAAGGTGTAATGTGGGTGTATCAAATTTCATAACTCATCGAAAAAATCACAACCCTTCAAAAAGTTACTACCCATCAATGTGAAAAGGTGTCAGTTTTTAATATAATATTATGTTTAACATGGTTGCTACTATTTTCTTCTCCATTCATAAAAAGTAATGATTGATAAAATAATGAATTTGTGGAAGTTAGTCCGGTGGAATGCGATGGACAACGTTTTCACACAATGGAACATGTTTTGGATGTCTACTACTTAACTATGTTGACACTGATACAACAACCTTGAGAGGAAAATGAAGAAAGTTGATGCGATCTCAATTCTTCGTGAGAAAATAATGAAGAAAGTTGTTGATACTGATGATCACAATTCTTCATTTGTCTCAAGCAATCCGATCTCAATCTCTCTGTCAATTTCTTTCTTCTACTAACAGTTTAAAGGTTTGCATTTTAAGCACTTGGTGGCCACTAACATTTCAACTTCATTATACAAAACTAACATTATCAAGAGAAATTAAGAAGATAGTCATTATATAAAAAATCATAACTTCAACATAATATAACAAATACAATATCTTCAATAGAACACATCAATTTCATACGATAACAAAGATAACTAAATTAGATATAAACAAGAAACAAATCACTTGAACAAGAAGGCCTTTGATTTACCCCTTCATTCACTTCATCATCCCTAGAAGAAACACAAAGAACAAAGCACATGAGATCAAAATGATAGTTTTCAACTTCTTGATTTTTCTCTCCAAAATGATAACTTTTTCAGACTCTTGAGCTAATATAAACTGCATTTCATCAAATTTATCCTTCAAAATACTAATCTTAGCAGTCTGTTGGACGTTAACAACACCCATTTCTTCAAGTTATTTTTTCAAACTATCCCTTTCAACACTTAGAGCCTCCATGTCTTCGACTATATACACATATTCTCCCTTTAAATTTTTTTCATTTAATCAATTATACTTTTCTATTTCATGACATCCAATTTAGCCTTTAGCTCCAATGTAACAGTTACAGCTCTTTTTGGGAGTTGTTGTTTGTTTTGTCATTCTCAATATCTACATGAAGTACCCAACACCAAAAATGACAAATTCAATCTTGATGAACTAACTTACAATAAAAATTCAACTACTAATTTTTTTTTCCAGAAATACATATAGACTCACCATTAAATTTCATAAATTAAAGTTCGTAAAGCAAACAATACATATAATGAGCTCAAACTTCAACAATTTTGACTTCGTAGATTCTTCTCCCAATATTTACTTTGGGAGCCAAGAGAAAACAAGATTAAAACATACTTTGGGTCCATAAGATCATATGAGTCAATCAAAAATGAAACTAAAACTTACTTTAGGTCTTGGACATTTGTAGAATCTACTTCCAACATTGACATCAGTCCAATCAGTCAAATTTAGAGCATTCAATCCACAATGACATTTTTTAACATTAGGAGTTTCAACTGAATTGATAAAGCCTTTTGACATTTCTTAAAACTTTGATGGAGAAGATTCAATTTTTTTCAAAGGCGAAGGTTTAATTTGGGGGCGCTCTCAATTGGGTCTGTAAGAACATTTAACAGAGAAATGGTCCTAGGTGAATGCCTAGGTGGTGGGTTATATCCTAGGTGAATGTCATGTCATGTGTCATATCAACACAAATATATCTCTGTTAAGTAGAAGGGTATTTGTTGTCCCTTATACTAACAATGAGAGTATTTTTACTACCAAAATGAAATGGAGGGTATATATGGTCCGTTTCAGATGAAAAAGAGGGTATATGTGCTACAATTATATTTGAGTTTAATGGAGAAGACGACCCCCAATGGGGAAGGAAGGAGTACCATCGCCACACTTAACATTTTTATCCAAAAAAAAGAATATCAAAACCTATATTTTATACTTTTTCTCTTTTCCTCTTCCTACCCCTTCGCCTTTTTTTCTTCTCACAAAATAACACTAAAATAGAAAGAAAAAGAACAAATCTCAAACAATAAAGGAAAGAACAAATTAAAAAACACAAAAATATATTTAGATATAGTGGAGAAGACGACCCCCGACGGGTAGGGAATGTTAAACTATTTTTAAAAACGTATTACTTTCATTTTGTTTATTAAATAACTTTAAATAATTATTTTTACTAAATAACACATGCAATCATTTAACTGATTGTTTGTACGTCATCAGTGAATGTATTGCACTTTCCTTAAATTTTTTACTAATTTTTAAATAAGTGTCAAAAAATAATATAACGAGGCTTCACCACATGTGTTTAAAATGGACAAGTTCTACTTAAGAGATCTACGGCCTCATTTGTTTCCACTTAATAGAGGTCTGAATCTGAATGGTTCAGAAATTAGATGTAATGACCCCGTCGGTCATTTTTCTAAAGTGTTGTGAATTTACCATTTTTCTTTACCGTGATTGACCCCGAGTCTCCTATGATTGAGTTTTAAAAATTTGGTTTTGAACTTTGAGTTAAAAGTTGAGAATTCGTAAGTTTTGAGTTTGAAAGGCTAAGTTGTTAAGAAAGTGGTTTTCGGTATCTTTTGGAGTTTCGAGTTTCGAAATGGAATTTCATCGATTCCATCAGTATGTGAAATTTGATTTGTGAGAATTGTCAGTTTCAGATTCCTAGTTTTTTTGAGAATTTGAGGTCCTAAGTTGTGAAATTTGAGAATTTAGGCTTTTGGTTTGACTTTGGTCGATATTCAGGGTTTGGATGCTCGAATCGCAATTTCAAAAGTTTTGTTGGATTCGGGGGATGATTTTAGGTGTAGGTAGGGTCTTGGTTAATTTTTTAGAGGTCTTGAGTTTGTTTAGCCTTTTTAGGCATGAGTCAGTTTCTTGTGGTTTCCATGGATGTCGGGTTAGCAAGACCTCGAATTTATATTTTGATAGTTCCACTGAGTCTGTAACGTTGAGGATAATTGATTTGTATATGTGGTTTGTGTTCACGGGGTTCCGAACGAATCCTAAGGGTCATTTCGATGTTTTGAGAGTTTACTGATTTTTCTGGTGCCTAAAATTTGTAACCTTCGTTTTTGTGATAGGCCTTCCTCTTAAGCGAGCTTCGCTTAAGCGAAGGTGTGATCAATTAAGTGGGGCTTTTTGAAGGGATCGCTTAAGCGAACCAGGGCTTGCTTTAGCGATGGTTGTTTAAGCGAAGCCTAGTTTGCAAAAGCGAGACCCCCTAGTTTTTGCGTGGTTCGCTTAAGCAACACCTTCGAGGGTTTTTCTGCCATTTCAGGGTTTAAGCCCCATTTCACCATTTTTGAGTTTTTGGAGATTTGGAGTGGCGATTTGGACAAGATTTTCGAGAAAAATCTTTTGGGTAATGATTCCTAACTCTAAATATTCAATTACCCATTATTATTTATGGATATATGTGTTCAAATCAAGCGTTTTAAATGAGTAATTTGAGGTTATCTTCAAGAACCCAAGATATTACTAAAATGGTGATTTTGAAGTGGTTTTGATTCCTTTTCAAAATGGTTTTCACTAATGAGTTTCTATAGCCTTAAATGTCTTTTTCAAGTATTGTTTTCTGGATTCAAACCTCCATTTTGAAATTGGGTTTTGAGTTGATTGACTCATTTCTTTACATAATTGATGTGGGAATTGTTGTTTCTGATGAGTGATTGTAATACTTCATTATTATAGATTGTGTAGCTTTGAAAGTGATTCGGAAGGGGAAGACTCAACTGTTGGAGTGATTATTGATTGATTTAAGGAAAGTGGCTTCCTAAACCTTGTATTCTAGTAAAATTTGTGTACTTCCTTCATCGATTATGTGTTGGGAGTAATGTGGATGAGGTGAAGAGTTTAAATTGTCCACTTGTTATATCTAAATGAGTAAAAATGGATTGAAATGAAAAAAAGCTATGTGATGAACATGATGATATGAATTGCCTTATTGTTGTTGATTGATTGATGGAATGCTTGAAAGCATGATTGTGGACTTGAATTGTATGATTTGTTGTCTCTTCCGTGTGGTGTGATATTGCTTGTATGCATTGATTTGAACACCGTGATGAGACATGTGATGATTTATGATGTCGAGGTCTTTGTCAGTAAGTGCTATAATGCCGAGGTCTTTACCGATGAATGTTGTGATGCCGAATTTATTTTCGACTAGTGTTTATAAAGTTGATGGGAAATGGTTCCTGTTAGTGATATAAAGCCGATGGGAAATGGTTTCAGCTAGTGATTTGATATAAAGTCGATGGAAAATACTTTCGGCTAGTGATTGATATAAAGCCGATGGGAAATGGTTTTGGCTAGTGATATTATGCCGATAGAAAATGGTTCCTGCAAGAGATTGAATATCGTGACTTGATGCATTTAATGTTAATGCGTGATTTGCTTGATACTTGAGATTGATGTACTTGTTGTGTGTGACTGAACTAATTGACATTGAGATTGACTTATTTGATTGTTGAATTGTGAAGATTGAACTATGAATATTGGGCCTTGTGAGTCGCGTATTATAAAATTGCTAGGTTGAGCAGATTTATGTGCAGGTTGTAGTTTGAGGAAGTTTGGTTGAAGTGTAAGGGGTGTTCGTTTTCTAGCTAGTTGTTTTGTTTAGTAGGTTGTTTGTTGGGTATTGTTTTGCTAGTACTCACCCCTTGTTTCTACGCTTGTGTAGGTTTCGAGCTCGGACTCGTGTGAACTTCTTCTTCTTCTCTTGACAGGCGAGGCTCGTGAAGGATTTGAGAGGTAGTTGTTTGTCATCCTGGCGGACCCTCCTTTCCTTTTTCTTTAAACTTTGTTCTACTTGAGAAACAAAGAGTTACACTTGTATTTATCTTTTGAATTCTATATTTTTATTAGTGGCTTGTACACATGACAACTAGGTTTTGGGGTATTGTTTAGAATGAATAAGTTTTCCGCCTTTGTCTTGTTCTAGCTTTACTGTTTTTTGCTTTTCTTTTGTTTTCATTAGGTTGAGGCTAACTTGTCTTGGTGGGAAAAGACAAGTGCCATCACGTCCATTTTTTGGATCGTGACATTAGACCATTAAGTGCATTTGTTTTCAATCAGATTTAAGCAATTAATGAGTCTAAATAGGTCTGAATCAGTAAGATTTAGAATAGAGTCTTAATACCATTAAAAGGTATTCTTGTGTGGATAATATTCACCATCACTCTTTTAACAATCACCAGCCACCACTAGTAACTATCTCTGCCATTACAACTACCATCACCACTAACTACCTCTACTATCACAACCACTACCACTACCACTACCACCCACCACCATTACTGTCGTCTACCTTCAACCACTTCTATCATTACAACCACCATTATTGCAAACTACTATTGTCAGCTACTACCATACTTACCTCCATCATTATAATTATATCCATTGTCACCACCACCCTGTCTCGATAGTCTTCGCCACCTCCACCACCACTATCAATCCTTATTACCACTATAGTTAATTCCTACTACCAACAAATTGCATCATCACAACTAACACCGCCATAAACTATTAACATACATTCTTCGGTCACCACCACAACCACCTCCACCACTACTATGAGCCACTACCATCACCATGGTCAATCTCTTCTACTAACCACATCCATGATCATAGCTAGCATCATTGCCGACTACCACAAACACATTACCAACCACTACACATTCTTCGACCACTACCGTCAACACCGTCAACTACTAATATCAACTAACTTCATCATTACCACCACCAACACCACTACGAATCATCACCATTATGATAGTAACCACAATACCAACCACCTCATCCGTCATAACTATCACCATCATCATTACTAGCCACTAACAATAACTATTGCCTTCACCACCACCACTACAAATTATTTCCACCATCACTAACAAGTATATGTGTTTTATTTTTTTAATCAATTATGATTTGATTTTATTAAGTTTTTTAATATTTAATTAGTTTTTATTTAAATTGTATATTTATTACGTACATGCAAATAAATTATGTCATTCATATGTTTTAAAGCAAACAACCTTAATTATTTAGTGTTCAGATCTGGAAACAATATCTTAATCATTCAGATGTGCATTCAGATTTAAACCTCTAAATCTTAATGAAAACAAATAAGGTCTAAGTGAAAGTTGTGTCAACTTTAAGGGGTTGACGATAGGTTTCACCTTTTAAAAATTTGAAATCATGATTTGGAATCCCAAGTTATGTTTCTTTTTGGAGAATTTGAAACATGATCCTCAATCACATGTCCAAATGAAAATTCAAATCAAGATTTAAAATCATGATTCATATCACACGTGTAAACAAAAGCTAACCAAATCACCCCTTAAATAAGCACATATTTGACCATGTATTATTGTGAAATTTGAAATAAGTTTTTTTTTGTTTTCAAAGTGAAAAGTAATATTCGAAAAGTTGTATTTGATCATGAATATAAATTAAAGTTATTTTTTGTTTAATTTTTATGAGTAATTTGAAATGAAAAAGATGAACATTCCTCTTATTATTTTTAAAATTCTTAACTAAATAATTTTTTGAAGTTCAACTCTAAAAAACTAAAAAAAAAAAAAAAATATTCATGACTGTTGTAAAATGAGAGGAAAATATAAGAATACTAAACAAGAAAGGAAGACAGAGTAATGGAAAGTATAAAGTACAGAGTCTTATTTAATTTCTTCAAGAATGTATTTCACAAGGGTGAGGACTACCCTTTTATAGGATATACAAGTCATCCTTTTACAACGTTTGACAAATATGTTAGTAAAATATTTAAATTAATACAATAAATAGATACATTACGTTAGGGATAGACTAAGAGAAACATCCACAATTAAATGGATTTCTAACACTCCCCCTTTGATATTTATAGATAATGTGCCTCGTTAAAACCTTACTAGGAAAAACTACGATGGAAAAAAACCAGTGAAGGAAAAAGAGTACACATGTCTTGTAATATACCTTGAGTGCTGCCTCATTAAAAACCTTACCAGAAAAACTCAATGGGACAAAACCTTGGTTAAGGGAAAAATAATACAAAACATATTTTACTCCCCTGATGAAAATTTTATTTGATATCTTAAAAACGACACATTCCAATATTTTATCTTAGCTTCTCAAATGTTGACGTTATCAATTGAACGAATCTGTTAGACATTTATATCACTATTTTGTTAAAGATCACGTGTGAAAAAGAACTTAGGTGAAATATGCTTTGTTCGGTCTACTTTGATATATCCACCCTTTAATTGAGCTATGCAAGCAACATTATCTTCAGAAAATATTGTTGGAATCTTTATTTACACAGATAGACTGCATAATTGCAAAATGTGTTGAGTCATTGATCTCAAGCATAACACTCTCGACTGGCTTCATGAATGGCTATTATCTCTGCATGATTTGAAAAAGTAGCAGCTATTGTTTGCTTTGTGGAACTCCATGACATAGTTGTACCTCAATATGTGAATAAATAGCATGTCTGAGATCGGGCTTTATGTGAATCAGACAAATATTTCCAATTTGCATAACCGATCAATTTTGACATGGGTGAATTAGAATGTAACAATCACATATCAATTGTTCCTTGAAGATATCTGAATATATGCTTAACACCTTTTCAATGTCTTCTTGTTAGACATGAGATAAATTTCGCCAATAAACTTACAGCGAAACAAATATCTGATCGGATATTAGTGGCAAGGTACATTAGTGCCCCAATAGCACTGAGATAGGAAGTTTCATCACCAAGAAGCACTTCATCCTTTTCTTGAGGTCGGAATGGATGTTTATTTATATTAAGAGATCTTACAACCTTCGGGGTACTCAATGGGTGTGATTTATCCTTGTAAAATTGCTTCAAAACCTTTTCAGTATATGTTCAATGATGGATAAATATTTCATTTGTCAAATGTTCAGTCTGAAGGTCAAGAAAAAAATTTCTCTTACCAAGATCTTTCATTTCAAATTCTTTCTTCAAACACTCAACAATTTTTGAAATCTCTTTAGGAGTTCCAATGATGTTCAAGTCATTAACATAAACAAATATTATTACAAATTCATATTTTAACCTTCATATAAAAATACAAGGACAAATAGGGTCATTCTTATACCCTTCTTTTAGCAAATATTCGCTAGACTATTATACCACATTCGTCTGATAGTTTTAATTCATATAAGGATTTATGAAGCTTTATTGAACAATTTTTGTTTTGAATTTTTATATGCTTCAAGAACTTAGAGTGCTTTAGAGATTTTCATAAAAATATTGTGGTCTAGTGAGCTATATAAATAGGATGTGACAACATCCATTAGATGTATTTCAAGCTTTTCATGAACTGTCATATTTATTAGATACCTGATGGTAGTTGCATCTACCATAGGAGAATATGTCTCCTCATAATCGATGTCAGGCCTTTGCGAAAATTCTTGTGCCATAAGTTGTGATTTATATCTTACGACTTTTCATTTCGTTTTCACACAAAAATACATTTATACCCAGTGGCTTGACACCTTCAGGTGTTTGGACTATTGATTCGAGAACTTTATGTTTTTCAAGTGAAGACAGTTCTATTTGAATTGCTTCCTTCCATTTTGACCAATTCATATTGTGAGTTGATAATAAGCACACATGTGACCATCTTGTAGATGCAACTATCAAGACCATATAATATTTAAATGGTCCATATGCAGGTAAATAGGTCCATATATATCACCATGTATTCGTTTCAGAAATGTAGAGGATTCCACCTCAATCTTAGCCACTAATGGTTTAATAACCAGCTTTCCCTGAGAACAAGCAACACTAGAGAGTCCCTTTAATTGAAGAACATTTTGAAACTTCAAAGTATGCCCAATGTGAATTCTCAATTATTTGACGCATCATATTATAATCAGGATAATCCAACTGGTCATGCTAAATAACAAAATTATTAGAATCAGTAAAACTTTTATTTACTACGACATGTGATTCAACCGTACCAATATTTGTATGGTACATTTTAGAAGAAAGTGTAGACAATCTTTCATGCACAGTTTTATTATCCTCATTTATTGTAGTAATATAAGGTATTCATCCTTTCCTTCATTCGCAGTCTCAACATGATAGTCATTTTGGCGACTAACTTGAACTTAACAAGTTTCTCTGAGACTTACTACAATACAATACACTATCAATTATCAATAATGCTCCTCCAAATAGTAATAAGGAGCCCTCAATCAATTTTGTACTATCAGATATTATATTAACATATGCCTTTTTCATAACTAAATGAGAGAAAAATTTATTTTCTCTTAGTATCGTATGAGTTGTAGCACTGTTCGGAAGGCACATATCTCCATTACTCATCATGAATCCGACTGAAGGCCAAGAAATTTTACTTATCTTCAGAAAATAAAAATACATAATAAGAAGTACGAAACAAACTAACAAAAGAAAATTTAAGTACATCAACTTTAAGTAAGACATTAAAAAAACATAACAACATTATTCATTTCCCAGTCGATGATCAATTTTTTAATTACGATCCCCAAAGAAGTCATCTGCTTCTAGATGAGTAATATCAGAGCCCATTAAAAGCATCATCTTTCAATGTTAAATTTTCCCCAATATTTTCATAAAATTTCTGAAATGACCCTGCTTTAGCATCATCTCTGAGAGTCAAATGTGACAACACTGCCCGCGCATTAGAAAAGGAGGCACCACCTTTATTTTCTTTTCTTTTGAAGGAATTTTAATATGATTGACAAAATGTTCAGGTGCCTGACATTCATTTTTCTAGTGACCTTTAAGGCACAACGATGACAATGATCGCCCTTGCCTTTTAAAGGATTATTTTGAGAACCTATATTGTTCTCCCTTTTGGTATGAACACCACCTCGACGATTATTATATCGTCTTTTTCCCTTGTCACGTTCACATACATTATCATGACCCCTGTTATTTTGTCTTATTTCAGACTGACTATGTGTTTCTACCCCATTTGCTTCTAGTAATGGAGCAGTTTCAATGGGACGGACTTCATGATTTCTCATTAAAAGGGCATTATGTTGCTCAACCACCAGGAGACATGAGATCAATTCAGAGTATTTATGAAAATCCTTTTCACAGTATTGCTGATGTAATATCACATTAGAGGCATACAAAGTAGTTAAAATATTTTCCAACATGTCCTCATCTTTTATAGTTTCCCCACATAATTTCAATTGGAACGTGATTCTACATACAACAGAGTCATACTCAATTACAATTTTATAATCTTGAAACCATATGTGCGTCTACTAATAACGAGCCCTTGGCAATACGGTTGCCTTGAGGTGGTCATACCTCCCTTTCAAACATATCCACAATTCAAGTGGATCTTTCACTATTAAGTATTCAACCTTCAGGCTTTCATCAAGATAATGTCGAAGGAAAATCATAGTGTTTGCTTTATCCTGACTTGATGCTTTATTTTCTTCGATTATACTATCACCAAGACCCTTAGTGGTAAGTTGAATTTCAGTATCAAGTACCCATGACAAATAGTTTTTTTT
>JAJOOO010006936.1:0-17286 GCA_029582685.1 Solanum piurae | reverse complement strand
TTTAAAATCCGAAGGAAATCCAATTAATCGATAGCATTTATCTTTGACATGGTTTGTCTTTTTACAATGAGTGCAAAAAAGATTAGTGATCTTTGATGGAAACCTTGTACTAGACTTGTTATCCCAATTTCCTTGAATCTGTAATTGAGGTTTCTGAGTAACATAGGCTTGATTAGCAGTATATCCTTGTGCATCTGCATAACCTTGATTTCCAACTCCCTGCTTTCTGACCATGAATGAAGATGAACCAGTTGGTATGTGTGCATTCACATATGATTCTCTCTGGTTTTCATCTTGTAGCAGCAGAGAATAAGCATGGTTGGGATTAGGAAGGGGCTTGATTATTGGTATACTGCTTCTTGCTGGTGCATAGGCTTCATTTAAACCCATTAGAAACTTGATAAGTCTCTCATCTTCCAGAGACTTAGACAACTTCTGCTTTCCTCCACAAGCACAATTGCAACTACACCTATTATCTGAATTTAATGAATCTAACTCATCCCATAGTCTCTTCATTTTAGTGTAGTATCCAGCAACATCAGAATTAGCTTGAACAAGATCACTAAGTTCCTTTTGCAAATGAAAGAGTTTGGCTCCATTTGATTGTCCAAACCTCTGTTTTAGATCTATATACAGATCTCTAGCTGTTTTTGAATAGATCACACTGTCAGCTATGTCCTTAGATAAGGAGTTAAGTAGCCATGAAGTAACCATGTCATTGCATCTACTCCATGGTTGATATTCTGATGAATCCAAATCTGGAATTTTGCAGGTACCATCTATGAAACTCAGTTTATTTTTGGCTGAGAGAGCTATGAGAATGGTCCTCCTCCATCCCTGGAAACCCCTTCCATCAAAGATGAAGTTCACTAGGCTCATCCCTGGTGAATCTGAAGAGTGAAGATAAAAAGGATGACTGATATCGATCTGATTTCCATTTCCAGTTTTATTTCCAGATTCGACTGCAACAGTGGTCTCAACCATTGCAAGGATGAACAGAAAGAAAAAGATGAAGGAAAACTGGAAAAATGGAGATCTTAATCTTGAAAACCTGGCTCTGATATCATATTAGAAAATGGAAGGTAAAAACTTGAGAAGAAAGTTTTCTTATTGTTTTCATCTGTACATTACTCTTATTTATACATTTCTATGTAGATAATGAATAAAAATAAAATAAAAGTAGTATTTACACTTGTCCTATTATTACTAGTCTAGGAATAACAATTTGTACTAGGTATATTCTTTTGTGCAGCTGGAAATAGGGACAGCTGGACGGTGAAGATTGTGCCCAGTACATCTTTGATCAATGGTCCTCGGTGTTCCATGTGTTTGTGCAAGATGGTTATCAAACAATTGATTTTGGGACAACATCTTCGACTTCTCCGAAGCTTCTCTTTTCTCTGGAATTTCTTTCTTCTTTTTCATTCTTTCTTCCAAATTTCTATGTTGATTAGCTTGTACTCCAATAGGACCGTCACAAGTTATTATTATATCAACAATGAAATTAAGAAACATAATAAAAAAAATAAAAACAAAAATGAGCTTCACTGCGACTATTTAAGAAAAGAATTATTCAGGACCTTTTGAGTTATTATTTAGTTTTCGAGAGGCAGAGTTTTTTCTTTGCTTCACTCCATTGTGCTTTGTCGTATTACTGTAAGCCCAATTTAGTTTAAATTCAAAAGAAAAAGAAACCCTAACCCATACCCGTCCCGCCACAAATATTTTTCTTTTAAATTATTTTGTACCCGCCCCGCCCCGCAAAAATACTAACCCGCACTGCTCCACAAACACTATTACCCGCTCCACTCTGCGCCCGCCCCGCCCCATTGCCCTCCCTAGGTGTAATTATTATTCCACCATAATGATTATTAATTTTTAATATCAGAGTTAGTAATTACCTTTTTGAGTTACTAATTCGCACAACATAAAAATATTTTATATTTACATTTTGATGGTAAATTTGATGTAGCATTAAAAATAAAGAAACTACAACTTGGTGCAGTGTGTGGCGACTTGGTACATCATTAGTTTAAGCAAATATTGTTAAGTAGCTCTGATATTGTAAAAAATGCTTGAATTATTAGTGTACTAAATTCAAACCCATAATCCGATAAACAATACTGTCTACGTACTAGGAGATAAAGAGAATTTGAGAATATTAACCATCAATTCCTAGTTAGGAACTTTGTGGGAGCTACTTTCGACGTCGAAAACAATATTCAAGGTAAAAAACAAAAGTCGATCCACATTTTCCATCCCCAAAGGAACTCTCTATATTTTCTATCTATGAGGACGGATAAGACTACATACACCCTAGTAACTATGCAACGAGAATAAGATAGAATTTGTACTCGATAGTTTGCCAGCATAAGAAAAATGCCTTGTGGATGTAGATCTACTCTTTGAATCTGGCTCCATTCTATTTCTCTTCTCTCCATTTTCTTCAAATTTCTATTTGAATTAGTGACACATGACACATGTTAATTAAATGGCTAAGATTTAATTCCTAAAGTAAATCTCTAACTATGATTTAAATAATAAATATATTATATATTTAATTTCAAAAATTACTATGACCCAACAATCTTAGCAACAAATTATCATATATATATATATTACTAAAATTGGAAAGCTCAAAAGTGCAAAGTTGGATTACCATTTTACCCCTACACTATATAACAATATTATAAATTATATATATTAATTAATTATTAATTATTAATCCAACTCAAAAGTTAATTTTTTATTTATCAATTACTATGAGTTATGTCTCTTCAATGGCTCAATCCCATTTTCCAACAACCATAAAACTTCAGTTATCTAAGCCGTATATTATTTTCTATTTTCAAAGCATTTAGTTAGTTTTTCGTATTAAATTAAATATTTTCAGTTTTATAAATCATTTAACTAATTGAATGGTATAACTGATGCATAGAGTCTCTTCGATTTTGGAATATGAATAGTTATTTTCATTTTCTATATATATTGTAAAAAATATTTGTATGTCTTGTGTTCTACATTTGTTATTTATTAGTTTTTGTATTATGAAATTTATATCTCATATTTAATTGCTTATCAATTGTTACTTTTTATATTTATAACTTTCATTCTTTTTATATTAATAACCTCCAAATATTAATTTAAAATTTTATGATATCTTTTGATATTCCTTCATTATTATCTATATAAATCCATCTTTTTTTGGTTCATGTGATCCCTACCCAAGGTTATCATTTTCATATTATAATTAGAGTAGTGAAGTGTTTATATCATTAGTGTACTATTTGATTCATGCTTTAATTTGACTCAATGAAGAAGGCTATAAGGGAGAAGGAGTCGACAAGAACTTGAAAAATTCTATACTGATTCTATATTTCTTTTTTCATCAATATTGTTACGATTACAATCCTAAGAAGAATGTGTACATTATATTTTTCGTATTATTTTTTTTTGTATTTCCTCCCTATTAAACTTCTCTGATTTGTATTTTTTTTATGTGGGCTCAAATTGTTATATAATTACTCATTCCATGTATATTTTCATATATTTTTTTTGTTCTAACAAATTCATAAAAATTCACATGAAATACACGTGCGGTGCACGTGCCCAAAAACTAGTCTTAAATATAAATTTAAGGGAAAAAAAGTTCTCTTCCTAAATTTTTTACGGAGGATGTTACTTTTATTTTCTTTTTAAGTTAAATCTTTTTATTGCATTTTTTCCTTGAATTTTCTTTTTAACCATTAGCTATTGAAGAGTCTATTATTTTTTCTATTTTATTTCACCTTTTTGTTCTATTTCCTCCCAAATTAACATTAGCTATTATTTGGCGGCAGTTCAATGTTTGTATAATCGATAACATCTTTTTTGTTAAAAGAAATATAAGCTTAAAAATTTTTCTTCTTATTGAGTTATGTAGCGATTTAAGTTATTTTCTTAATGGTTGAATCAATAATTCGGTAGTAATTTATTTTATTACAATTCTACCTTTAATTGACTAGTTAGCTTAGGCTTCCATTCATTTCTCATAGAAAATATTTCAAACAAAGATTACGATAAAAAGATTATTTAAAAGAAAATTAAAAAAAAATCTTAAGTAAAAAAATATATTAGGAAGAGGACTATTTTTTCCTATATTTATGGACAAGATAATATGTTGGTAACATTGTGAGATCGTAATAATTTTTAATACTAAATATATAGTGTATTTATTAGTTAAATCATGGTTAGAGATTTATTTTAGGAAATTAAATCTCTGTCATTTATTTTTACCTATATATTTCATGTGTCACTAATTCAAATAGGAACTTGACAAAAATGGAGAGGAGCCGGATCCACTATCTTTTATGTTATCTTCTGACATTACTGGTGACATTCTATCTTACTCCATTTTTTATCACCTTGCGTGGAGATATCAAAATTGTTATTTTTTTCATCCAGTGTACAATGTCGTGACTCGTGACGACGATGTGTATATTCCAATCCCAAAATTAAGGGGTTCCCGAGTTCAAAGTTTAGAAGCTAATTGGTTACCCATAAGTCATCGGCGTGTTTTTATTCCAATCCTATTATTAATTGTTGGAAAAACAATATTATTATCTCAAAAGTACAATATTTATTCTTGAGAACTTTGAACTCAACAAACAATTGACGCAATAATTCGATATTTTTCAAATTCAATATTGTTTACTTATACTAGGAGATAAAAGGAATTCGGGAAAAAATAACAAGTTGGTGAATCAAATCTTCTTCTATTCCCGACATCAAGTCTGATTAGCTCGAGTAAAGTGAAGTAATTGCCTTTTTTCTCTCTAGATAATTAGAAAACATTGTTTATGAGCCTTCAACAAACAACGATGTGTTTTCTATTGTTTGGGCAATCACAAATATTTATCGTTTGATTACTTGGGCATTGAGGCTTATTCAAGTTCAAATATTTCTCTTAATGGATCTCTTGAGTTTAACCTTCTTTTCATTGATTTCTAAGCTGTAATCTAAGAAAGTTTTCCAATATTTTCTCAAGATGTTGGTACAAAGAAAATAAAACGCTATAATAAAAGAAAGAATGTAAACCTAAAACAGGAAAATAACATCTAATGAGTTAGGTTACGTTTTAACTTTCTTATATATTGTATATTTAAAAAGAGGTTTCAAAATACAAATTAATCATAAAGTTAAAAGGTTGTTTAATTAGTTTGTGAAATAGCACAAAACATTTATTGTATACTAACAAAAAGTTAATTAAACATTTACTAATTTAGCGTTAACCAGTGCATGTAGGGGTTTTTCTTGGGAACATGTGGGCAAGGGAGGGATAATGATATGCTATGTGTTATCAAGTTGTAGACATAGAGATAACGACCGTCGGTGAAGTAGATAGATTCTCCGTTAAGATTTGTGCCTCTTGTGGAACAAGTCGTACCCGTCCCTGTAGAACAACCTACAAAAATTGCTATTTCCCCAATGCTTTCTATCTCTATCCACCTTTTTTCTACAAAATCAAACATGAATACTAGGAAGTGGTATGGCATTGCCTCGTCTTTCCCGTTAAAATACAAGTGTAAATATAATGACATATCATCGGATTGAATGAGGTAATTCTGAAAACGTTGCATGTCCAAGTATTCTCTCAGCATAATTGGAGATTCGTTAGCCATTAATGTAACGGTTATTCTTCCTGAATCATTATCAGGATCCAAACAGAGTAGAGCACATGTCTGCCCTGTTAATATATAAAATTTTCTCTTGAAAACGGTCCAGATCCCAAGATGCCAATCTTCAATAATTGATTGGACATCTTGTTTATGAAATTCTTCATTACAACCTGGCTTGCAAAAGTAAAAAGTAGGCGGATTCACATCCTCTGCGTTTTCATCCTCATCCACATTCCCAGTCTCTTTAATTAGAAAGAGAATTTGACACTCAGGATCATGGGGTGGTGCAGACAAGAGACACATCAGTATGTCACAGTCAGCAGGAAGTGACGGTAGCTGAATTTTGTCGTTTGAAATAAGATTCCAAAGATAACAATCACTAGAATAAATACTTTCTAACAAGAGCCATTCTTCAGCATAAGCACTTATTAATCTCTCTTTAAGTTCAGGTATACGTCTCATATAATATCGATCTTCTGATACACTGAAAAAAGTCTGATTTTCCAATTCCTCTCCATGACAAATAACAAGCCAAGGATGTTGTGCAGAATAAGGAGGTTGAGTAGATTCCACATTTTTTTTCTTGTTGTATTCTTCCAACTTCATCTCTTGTTTCTTCTCTGCAAAAAATAGAAACATAAATAATTAGAATTTAATTAAGAGAATTTCCATTGCAAATTTGTATTTGTAAGAGAGAAAAAAAAAAACAAACGAAGGAAGTTTTTTACCCATGGCAAAACTCTGTTTTGTTTTCCACGTTCTGAAAACAATAATGTAATAATATGTGGTTAAAGAATCTAACTTTATATTAAACAATTATTAATGAGTTCAAGTACGACAAGGAAAACGTTATAGAATAGATGTAGGACAAGGAAATTTGTTTTCCTTTCCTTTTCCATAAATATAAGTGGGATTTCCATAAATAAAAAATATTGCCTATTTTATTTCTATTTAAATTACTCCAATATAATTGGGATTTCTATAAATAAAAAATATTGTCAATTATATTTCTATTTAAATTACTCTTGTCCGTCCACAGTTCCATATATTTTTTTTTACTTTTTCTTGTCACTTTTAACTTTATAAAAAAACCTTATAGAAAATGACAACTTTAATTTGAATAAGGAACGGAATTGCCGTAATTCTTGTTCTAGTTTAAATAAATAGAGTAGTAACAAGTCCATAACTTTTCACAACCCAAATTTTTCTCATTCTCAAGGAGAATTGTTTCTGAATAATGGAGGATGCATTGTGGTCTTGTATTCCATCGGACATAGTAGAATTAATATCATCACGTCTCGTTGCTGCAGAATACTTTATTTTCCGTGCAGTTTGTAAAAGATGGCGCTACGCACCCATGATACCTCCACCTCGTCCTTGTCAACCAGAAAAATCGCCTTGTTTGATCACCTTGCGTGGAAATACCGGAATTGTAGAATTCTTTCATCCCGTGTACAATGTGGTGACGACTACGTCTATCCCAATCTTGAAATTAAAGGGTTGCCGAATTCGAAGTTCAAAAGCTAATTGGTTACTCATGAGTCATGGTAACCGCGGCATGTTTTTTTTCAATCCTATTAATAATGACATAATTGAACTCCCTGATTTACAACAACAGAATGAGAATTCTTTCTCTTCTTGGACTTTTTCGTGCCCTCCCGACTCATTGTCATCTGCTTGCTTTGTTGTTGGTTTTCAAAATAGGGGTAATCCCCCAGAAGTATACATCATCAAGGTTGGAGACAATACATGGACATATCATGACTTCTACGACGAAGAAGACCAACAAGAAGTCGAAGAAGACGAAATGGAAGAGGAAGGGGAAGGGGAAGGGGAAGATGAAGACGAAGACGAAATCGGTGAGGGTGAGGGTGACGAAGATGAAGATGAAGACAAAGATGATGACGATGTTGAAGTCGGTGAGGGTGAGGGTGGAGGTGGATATAACCCATTTTTTTATTTAAGCGGATGCAATAACCCGATATTTTTCAAAAATATTAATATCTACATACTGGGAGATAAAGGAAATTTGGGAATACTGACCATCAAGGAAAACTCAATTCCTAGTTGGGAATTTTATGGGAGCTCCTTTCGGAGTCGAAAACAAAAGTCAATCCGACATGTTTACACAGTAGAAGATGTCGACAATGAAGGAATGTTAGCTGTTTTTCTATCTCACCATGAAGGAGAAGTAGAGGTTTGGAGGTACAAAATGAATGGAGAAGTGTTGCATAGGGAAAGAATAACAAGCTTAGACGATAATAAAACATTGTTTGTGAGCTCTGGAGGATCATGCTTGAAAACATGTGTTGCACCTGGCCTGGGAAACAAGATATATTTTTCAATGTTTCACAACAACAACAAAGGTGTTTTCTATTGTTTGGTCAATCGCAAATATTATTCTTTTGATTACTTTGGCCTTAAACCTTATTTAAGTCCAAATATTTTTCACTTGGTTCGACCAAGATCATGCATTTGGATAGAATCATGATTAATTGTATTTTTTTTTTCTGTTTATTTTTTTCCATTAGTTAGCAGTGTTGTCTTGATAAAGAGAAGATTATTTTGCCTTGTTATGTTTTATTGTTATATTACGCAATTATTCACTTTTTTGTAACTATACTTTTTGAATTTGCTAACTTAAACCTACTTCATAGTAAAATTACACTATTGAAATTGTTTAATGTTGGCATATTATATAATAACAATAGAAGAGGGAGTTCTAGAAGGCTTTAAACTTGATATTTGACCTATCAAAAGAAAGAATATAAAGAAAACATAGGAGTGGCAAAATCAAGGCATCCAACCCGTCTAACCCATTCAAATCCGTTTAAGTTTGGGCGGAAATTAATTTAATTTGATATTATTATTTTTTTATTTTTTTTATTATTATATAATTATAAAAGCATGAATTCTCTTAGAAATAATGATTAAATTTTTTGTCATTCATTAAAGGACTAGCATTAAGAAATTTAAAATATATGAAAAAAATTAAATATTTATTTTTATTGTTAGAAGAATAATCTATTTTTCTTTCACAGTGAAAATCTAAATTCTTTCATAGTTGTAGATGCAAAATCTTACCGTAATCGTGCTTCTATTTTCTCTAAAAAATAAAATTTAAAATAATATATTGTCAGGCAAAATGTTTATTTTAAGCAACAAATAATATGCATAAAAGGGAAGAGAAGTAATTGTCAAAAAAAAGGGGAAGAAAAGTACGAAACTTTGGAAGTATCTCGATCATTTTTAATTTTTTATTTGTCTAACATAATTTAGTTTGGTAGAAGAAATAGAAATAGAAATAGAATTTTAATTAAATACTATATAGGAATTGTTATGACTTATGACAGGATCCACTCAGTTTGCCTAATATGGAAATATTTGATTGTTAGAGTCTATTATTTGATAGTATCTCAAATATCCTTACTCATTATATTTTTTAAAGACATTAACTTAAAATTAATAAAAATAAGAGTATAATAGGTAAAAAAAATTTGTCATTTTTTGATTTGTCAAAAATAACAAATAAAAAGGAAAAAATAGACAAGTAAAAGGGACAACGAGAGTATGAAGAAACATAATTTTAATAATAAAATAATATGAGTACAAATTTGTTCATCAATTCCTTGATTCTTCATTTTGTTTGAAAATATGAAGAAACATAATTTATTGATAAATAATATAGGTACAATTTTGTTCCTCGATTTCTTGATTTTTTTTTCTTTCTTAAGAATTTTTTGTGATTTGAGGGCAGTTAGTTGCGTATTTTTCGAACTAGAATGATTTGGGTACATCATCCTTAATGATATTTCATTCGGTATAGATTTATCCCCAGAATTCAACAAATTCTTCTAATATAAAAATAGGAGTCATAAACTAACAAAAAATAAATGAATAAAACTCAGCACAACAGAATATCTAATTAATGCATTTATCTAATTAAAGGCATTAATTAGAGGCAACGGTTTGTTACTCATTCTAAGAGACTGTTTGACAGTACTAAAAACTGCGTATTTTTATAAGTATTTTAAAAAAATAGCTTTTCAGAAAAATAATAATTTTAGTTTAGTTAGTTTATTTAAAAATATTTTTGATAAGCGGATTGTGTTTGACTAA
Source organism: Solanum piurae (assembly GCA_029582685.1). Classification (NCBI taxonomy): domain Eukaryota; kingdom Viridiplantae; phylum Streptophyta; class Magnoliopsida; order Solanales; family Solanaceae; genus Solanum; species Solanum piurae. Next base: position 7,510 of record JAJOOO010006936.1, on the reverse strand, counting down.
ATTTTTTTCTGAGGGTCAAATTACGAAAAAAGAATAAGTATCAATGCAATTCTAATATTAAGATTATTTTAAATATCTATTATAATATAATTAAATTTTATTTTATTAAATTAAAATATACATATTCAAATTGTCAATCAATATTATATATAGATGAATAAAAAAATAAATTAAATATTAATATAATATTAAAAGAAACTCAAGTACACCTAAGGAGCACCAATAGACCCATCCAAGATGGAGTCAAGTTTAGTGAGCCTCGAGTGAATGTCTAGTTACATGCACAAGGACTGTATCAAAACCACATACTTCCTACCTTTCTAGTGTACAATCAAAATTAAGAGGCTCTCGAGTTCAAAGTTCAAAAGCTAATTGGTTACTCATAAGTCATCGGCATGTTTTTTATTCCAATCCTATTATTAATTGTAGGAAAAACAATACTACTATCTCAAAAATACAATATTTAATCTTGAGAATTTTGAACTCAACAAACAATTGATGCAATAATCTGATATTTTTTAAATACAATATTGTCTACCTATAATAGGAGATAAAAGGAATTCGGGAATATTGACCATCAATGAATCCTCAATTCCTAGTTGGAAACTTTATGGGAGCTACTTTCGACGTAGAAAACAAAAGTCAAGCCATGTTTACTTGGGCATTGAAGCTTATTCAAGTCCAAATATTTCTCTTAATGGGTCTCTTGAGCTAACCTTCTAATTTGCATTAGTTTCTAATCTGTACATATTTTCTTGATTTGTTTGGACAGCCTTTTACTTAGTCTTAGCTGGTCTCCTGAGTTTAACCTTCTTTTCATTGAGATAATTTCTTGATTTGCTTGTTTAGTTGAGCTTCTTTTTCCATTGTTTCAATATCGAAAAAAATCTAAGAAAGTTTTTCAATATTTTCTCAAGATGTTAGTACAACGAAAATAAAATGTTATAATAAAAGAAAGAATGTAAACCTAAAACAGAAAAATAACATCTAATGAGTGGGGTTTCAAAATACGAATTAATCATGAAGTTAAAGGTTGTTTAATTAGTAAGTTTGTGAAATAAAAAGAGACCAGTTTATGTAGAACCTTTTTAATAAGCATTATACTTTTTCTGTAAGAAGATTCACAAAGGCAAAAACGAGAAATAATATATATATAAAAGACAACCTTAGATTACGTGGCGCCATCACAAACAATAATTTCTTTTTATTTTATTTATATAAAAGAGAACCTTAGATCCCTTACGTGGCGCCACCACAAACAAGAATTTCCTTTTATTTTATTTATTTTCAAAATTAGTCTTCTTCTTTCATGAAAAGATGTGACATTTATGAAAAGTTGTGACTTTATTGAAGAGTTGCGACTTTTATGAAAAGTTGTGACTTTTATGAAAATGTGTGACTTTAATGAAGAGTTGCGACTTTTATGAAAGGTTGTGACCTTCCCGAAGGGTTGCAACTTTTCCAAATAGTTGTAACCTTTCCGATAAGGTACAATAAACATTTGTTCAAACTACCATTTGTTTTCTATAAATAGAAGGATTTCCTCTTATTTTAATTTAAAATAACGAAAGTTCTGAACATCTTCTTCTTCTTCACAATTAAATATTTGTGTATTTTGCTCCTGTTGAGTGACTTGCTGACGGATCCTGGTACGTATTTTTACAGTCATTAATTTATGATTATGTTATTAAGGATAAATGATAAGATGTAATAATTTTCATTTTCCTTTACATTATTAATGTTAATTACTACGTAATCTTGTATATAAGACAATAATATAGTGTTTTAGTTTTAATGACTCATAAGTTTTAAGTATTATTTTATAAATTTCGTGATATTAAATTTCCGCGCTTCGCACGGATAATTTTACTAGTGAATAATAATAGAGAAAATAATAGCTAGGAAGTTTACATGAAGTCTGAATGTGCAAAAACTATATCAAATAGCACAAAACATTTATTGTATACGAACAAAAAGCTAATTAAATATTTGCTAATTTAGGGTTAACCAGTGCATGTAGGGATTTTTCTTGGGAGCATGTGGGCAAGGGAGGGATAATGATATGCTATGTGTTATCAAGTTGTAGACATAGAGATAACGACCGTCGGTGGAGTAGATGGATTCTCCGTTAAGATTTGTGCCCTTTGTGGAACAAGTCGTACCCGTCCGTGTAGTATTACTTACAAAAATTGCTATTTCCCCGATGCTTTCCGTCTCTATCCACATTTTTTTTTCAAAATCAAACTTGAGTACTTGAAAGTGGTATGGCATTCCATGGTCCTTCCCGTTAAAATACAAATGAACATATAATAACATATCATCTTTGGAGGATTGAATGATGTAATTCTCAAAGCGATTCATGTCCAAGTATCCTCCGAACATAATTGGAAATTCGTTAGCCATTAGTGTAACAGTTATTCTTCCTGAATCATTATCTGGATCCAAACAGAGTAGAGCATGTGTCTTGCAGGTTAGTATATAAAATTTTCTCTTGAAAACTGTCCAGATCCCAAGACGCCAATCTCCAATAATTGATTGTACATCTTGTTTATGAAACTCTTCATTATAACCTGGCTTGCAAAAGTAAAGAGTAGGCGGATTCACATCCTCGCCGTTCTCATCATCATCATCGTCCTCGTCCTCGTCCTTCTCACTATCCAGATCCACATCCTCGTCGTTTTCATCCTCATCCTCATTCTCGGTCTCTTTAATTAGAAAGAGAATTTGACATTCAGGATCATGGGGTGGTGTAGACAAGAGGCACATCAATATTTCACATTCAGTAGGAAGTGGTGGTAGCTGTATTTTTTCGTTTGAAATAAGATTCCAAAGATAACAATCACTAGAATAAATACTTTCTAACAAGAGCCACTCATCAGCATAAGCACGTATAAATTTATCTTTAAGTTCAGGAATACGTCTCATATAATATCGATCTTCTGATACACTGAAAAAAGTCTGATTTTCCAGTTCCCCTCCAAAACAAATAACAAGCCAAGGATGTTGGGCAGAATACGGAGGTTGAGAAGATTCCATATTCTTTTTTTTGTTGTATTCTTCCAACTTCATCTCTGGTTCCTTTTCTGCGAAAAATAGAAACACAAATAATTAGACCTTTTAGAGAAAATTAATTTCCATTGCAAATTTGTATTTGTAAGAGAAGAAAAAAAAAAAAACAAGGAAGTATTTTACCCATGGCAAAACTCTGTTTTGTTTTCGAGGTAATATGTGGTTAAAGAATCTAACTTTATATTAAATAATTATTAATAAGTTCAAATACCACAAGGAAAATAAATTAGAATAGATCTTGGACAAATAAATTTGTTTTCCTTCCTTTTCCATAAATATAGTTGGGATTTCCATAAATAAAAAACATTGCCTATTATATTTCTATTTAAATTAGTTCAAATACGTTAAAGAAAAGGACAACTTTTATTTGAATAAGAAAAGAACTAACGCAATTCTTGTTCTAATTTAAATAAATAGGGTAATAACAAGTCTATAACTTTCACAAACTAATTTTTTTCTCAACGACAGACAATGGAGGATGCATTGTGGTCTTGTATTCCATCGGACATAGTAGGATTAATATCATCACGTCTCGTTGCTGCAGAATACTTTATTTTTCGTGCAGTTTGTAAAAGATGGCGCTACACACCCATGATACCTCCACCTCGTCCTTGTCAACCAGAAAAATCGCCTTGTTTGATCACCTTGCGTGGAAATACTGGAATTGTAGAATTCTTTCATCCCGTGTACAATGTTGTGACGACTACGTCTATCCCGGTCTTGAAATTAAGGGGTTCCCGAATTCGAAGTTCAAAAGCTAATTGGTTACTGATGAGTCATGGTAACATCGGCATGTTTTTTTTCAATCCTATTAGTAATGACATAATTGAACTCCCTGATCTACAACAACAGAATGGGAATTCTTTCTCTTCTTGGACTTTTTCATGCCCTCCCGACTCGTTGTCATCTGCTTGCTTTGTTGTTGGTTTTCAGTATATTGGTAATCCCCCAATAGTATACATCATCAAGGTTGGAGACAATACATGGACATATCATAACTTCTACGATGACTATGACGATGACTATAACCTATTTTTTAGTTCAACCGGATGTAATAACCCTATATTTTTCAACAACAATACTATCTACGTACTGGGAGATAAAGGAAATTTGGGAATACTGATCATCAACGAAAACTCAATTCCTAGTTGGGAATTTTATGGGAGCTCCTTTAGGAGTCGAAAACAAAAGTCAATCCGACATGTTTACACGGTAGAAGATGTCGACAATGAAGGAATGCTAGCTGTTTTTCTATCTCACCATGAAGGGGATGTAGTAGAGGTTTGGAAGTACAAAATGAATGGAAAAGTGTTGGAGAGGGAAAAAATAACAAGTTTAGACGATAATAAAACATTGTTTGTGAGCTCTGGAGGATCATGCTTGAAAACATGTGTTGCACCTGGCCTAGAAAACAAGATATATTTTCCAATGTTTCACAACAACAACAAAGGTGTTTTCTATTGTTTGGTCAATCGCAAATATTATTCTTTCGATTACTTTGGCCTTAAACCTTATTCAAGTCCAAATATTTACCACTTGATTCGACCAAGATCATGCATTTGGATCGAATCAGAGAATGATTAATTGGATTGTCTTTATTTTTGTTGCAATTATTCAACATAAGAGTGGAATTATTTTGCCTTTTTATGTTTTATTGTTATAATATTATGCAATTATTCACGTTTTTGTAACTATACTTTTTGAATTTGCTAACTTAAATCTACTTCATGGTAAAATTACACTATTGAAGTTGTTTAATGTTGTCATATATAATAACAAGAGAAGAGGGAGTTCAAGAAGGCTTTAAACTTGATATTTGCTATTTCGTTCATCTATGACCAATCAAAAGAAAGAATATAAAGAAAACATAGGAGTGGCAAAATCAAAGGCATCCAACCCGTATAACCCATTCAATTTTGGGCGGAATTAGTTCAACTTGATATTTTGTCAGAATAGTTTTTTTTTTTTTAATTTGATATTTTATATTATTATTATTATTATTATATATTAAAAGCATGAATTTCCTTAGATATATTGATTAAATTTTTTGTCATTCATTAAAAGACTAGCTAAAATATATGAAAAAAAATTAAATGTTTTTTTTAACTAAGAAATATTTATTAATAAATAAAGGAAAAAAGGATAAATATGTCCCCCAACTATGGTAAATGATACGCGTATACCCTTCGTTATACTATTAGGACGTCAGTGTCCCTACCGTCCAAATTGTGGAGCGTTTATATCCTTTATACTAACAGATATCAACCGACCCGATATTTAATAAATTTTGACCCAAAAATTAAAAAACCCACCCGATTAATTAAAAATTCACCCAAATAAAAAATATCCACACTCAAATTACAAAGAGATTTCACTGTAATTTTTGGTTGCCTTCTCATACTTGAACCTTGCTCTTTGACTGTGACGGCTAAGCTCCTACCAGAGAACTATTGCTGGACGGAAAAAAATTAATTTATGGAAGAATTGAGGGTTTAAGTTATGTGGGTCGTGGGTGGGTTAGATTATGGGTAGATGGGTGTGTTTTATTAATTTATGGGTAAAAAATAAATTGATTTTGGATCGATCGTTTAGATAATGACACATGGCCCTCCGTTTGTTATAAGGGTAAATACAACCCAAAAGATTGACAGCAAGGGCATGAATAACCTTCAAGTATAACGAAGGGTATTGACATACCATTTATGATAATTCGGGGGTATAGACCTTACCTTACCGATTCTATTGTAATAATAAAACTCTATTACTTAACAAGCATGAAAAAAAAAAGAGCTAGAAAAAATTAGGTATTCTAAATTCTAAAATAAATTAAAACAATATAAGTAACAAATAATACGCATAAAAGGGAAAAGAAGTAATTGTCAAAAAAAAAAGGGGAAGAAAAGTATGAAGCTTTGGAAGCATCTCTCGATCATTTTTTATTTTTTATTTGTCTAACATAATTTAGTTTGGTAGAAGAAATAGAAATAGAATTTTAATCAAATACTATCTCTGAATAGTCCATCAGTTCCTTTTTGCTTATGACAGGGTCCACTCGATGTGCCAATTTGTTTTTGCAAATACTCCATCAGTTCTTTTTACTTATCAAATTTTGATTTAATATATCTATTAAAAAAATATTAATGGTTAGTAAATTTATCATTTTATCTCTATTGATTGATAGTATCTCAATTATTTTTACTCACTATATTTTTTAAAGACATTAACTTAGGGTGTGTTTAATATGTTTCCAATTTTTCCATGTTTGGTTGAATTAAATATTTTAGAAAATGTTTTCCAAATCAACCAATTTTTCTCAAATTTAAGAAAAAAATGTTTTCCCTTTAAAACTTAAGCAAAACATTTTCCAAAACTCTATATTCATCATTCAATATGTTTTTTCTTACCCTACCATGTACCTGACCCTCCCCATCCAAAAAAAATAATTAAATTTTCTTATTTTTTAAATTTCAAATATATATTTACCCCTATCCCCAAACCAAACCTCCAGCCTCCATTCCCAAACCAGCCCCCCTCCCACAAAAAAAAATTATTACGAAAAAATATTTCAAATTTTTAAAATTTCTTTTTTTACTCCACAGTCCACCACATATACCCTAACCCCCTCCCCCTGTCATTTAAAAAAAAATATTTTAAAAAAATATTTCAAATTTACAAAAAAAAACATTTTCTACGTCATTCCTATCCCACCAAGGCCACCCCACCAGCTCACCCAGGTCATTCCTGTCAATTTAAAATTATTTTTGAGAAATATTTCAAATCTAAATATTTTTATCAATACATCCACTTGGAAAATTCTACCAATACATGATATACATTCATGCATGCATTCATAATTTTCTGCTTTAAAAACTACAGGAAACCTTAAGATAAGAAAAAATGATATAGCTCTTCCAGTCTTCCCAGTTCCTTGTGCAGTGCATGTTCACCTCTCACATACAATTAGGAATTGTGATGAGTTCTGCTCTGATAGACTAATACAATACAAAAGAAATATATCTTAGACCTAATTCAATACCAAAAGCTAGTTCAAGAGATGCGAATTGCCCAAGCCATATAATCAGACCACCTATCTTATAATTGACTGATGAGACTTCTTCAAACTCACAAAAGTATGATTCTCTACAAACGATACTCAATCTTCACATGGGTGGTTATCATGATTACAATGATTTGTTGTTCTCATTATCTTATTGTTTTCTCCCTTTAATGCATACTCTTTCTCGCTATTTTGTGGTCTCCTTTAAGTATTGTATTGTTATTTTGTTGTTTCCTTATTTCAAATTAACATATACATATACACATATGTTCCCTATTTCAATTTAACATATATATATATATATATATATGTGAGCATATATATATATATATGTGAGCAGATGATAATTATAAAGTTTAAAGCTTCTTGAACTCCTTCGCTCTT
>JAJOOO010006935.1:0-20971 GCA_029582685.1 Solanum piurae | reverse complement strand
AAAGAGGATATATATTATAATCGCGAAAGAACACAAAATACAATTGAGAAATGGGAACGACTAACGTCCTTACAACGAAATTGAGAAAACTTAACTGAAGGGAAAGAAGATCAGAAAATATAGAACTAGATAGAAGGAGATGGGAAACTTAGACTAAGAAGGGAGATGAGAGGAAACACTCTTTTCTTTAACAATTTGCATAACCCTTCTTTCCAACTCATTTGCCCCTTTTAACAAAGTGTAAATGGGCCTGGATCCCAAACAATCCTTTGTGAAGGCCTAGCCCGATTGCTTTTACTCGGCCCAATATCTATTTGTGTGATATCCTTGTTGGTATCCCTATTGGGCTGGGGCTGATTCATAACAATACTCCCGTCCTCAATAAGAACCTTGTCCTCAAGGTTCAAGTCAAGAAATCGTACCAACAAAAGCGTTGGTAATCGAGGTGTAGTTACAGTGACTTCAAGATGCATGAAGTGCATTTGATGACAAGCACCAGCAAGTTTCTTGTGAGCAAAATCATCAGCAAGTTCCTTGATAAAAAAATTCAAGAGCTTCATACCAATTTTTTTTTTTTTTTTGTTTATTGTGGCAGTATAGTTCACTTCCAGTTGGTCATGGCTGTGATGAGAAAAAAAACTTGTAGTGTCTCTAAATGTCCCATAGACCACAATATACTTGGAATGAACATCATAAATAAGGCTGCAATGATAACATTGTTGGCATGATTAAGTTCCACAACAACTTCATAATTTGCATGATACTCACTCACACTCCAACTTAACATGGGAAGAATACACGACAGAGGCAAACTAAATTGTAGTCCCTCTCCGACATTATGGCAAACCTCCACCAAATTTTGGAACATAGTTAAAGCAACATACTTCCTCTCTCTCAGCCCATAATTTCCCAGCCATAACATATTGTTCTGCCTAGGCACATTAGCCGTAAGCATCTGCCCTGAAAACCATTTGTCTAAGTGGACAATTCTAGTTTAACTTCCCACAAAGTAAACCAATGAGCGAAAAGAATTATAATGAAGAAACTCCCGGTTATCCTTCAAAGGAACAAATTTAAGGTTTGACGCAACTTGTTCCATGTCAAGATCAATTCTGATGTTATGTCGCCAAACTGATGGTTGGTCGAAGTTGGCCACCAAAATGTCATGGTTTACATCAAAAAATTCATCGATGACTAGTTCATATGCGATTGAAGGACATGTGAATGCAATGTAGTTATACATAACACAAAACCCATTAGACAAGTAGCAATGCACACACCATGTTTGTCCGGGATCCCACACTCTACTCATAGAGTTTGAATCTGCATTAAAGAAAAACTTGCCAGTACAGCCCAACAATAATAATTCCTCTATGTTCTCTGTAAAATCAGTTAGAGCCAAGAACTCTAAACATATTCCGGGGTCCCATACACAAAAATCTATTGCAATTACCGGAACGGTTATAAGAAAGATATCAGCAGCAGGAATCAATGGAAATTGACTCAAAATATTGTGAGTACTAAATTCACAAGTAAATTTTCCATGTTCCACAACAAGCATCAATTCATCCAAAGGCCTGTTACTTTGTGCAATGCTATTCTCCAACTCAGCAAGATATATGTTGTCAAAGGTCTCAAATTCAATTTTTGATTTTTTTGAGCCACAATCCAGAAAAGTAGTAGTGACATACCTCTTTGACATATTTGGAGAACAATCATCGAATAGTTGTGCTTCATTGTGTTTAGGGCCTGGTGATTCTTCATCAAGCATATCGTTTGGAGTATCGGGTTGCACCTCTGCGACTATCATGGGACAGCAACTAGGAAAACATTCGTCGAACACCCTAGGTGACTGAATATCGTCCAAATCAGCTACGAAACTAGAGGCGGAAGAAATTTCCTGTATGTCTTTGGTGAAAACTCCGGTAGACATTTCGTCGAACATATTGTCCACATGACTTGAATGTTCAACGATAGAAGTGCCAAATAACTCTAGATGACTTTCAACATTATCAACACAGCTTGAGTTTTCTTCGGCCAAAGAAATCTCTCTGCTAAGGACTGTAGCAGTACTAATTCCGGCATCGTCTACTAGAACCTGCTTAGACGTAACTGAATATTTGTTCTCGATCTTCTGAAGCAAAGCTAGAAGATTGGAAATTTGAGCATCCACCACAGGAGACTTTGCATTCGTTCGTTTCGGAAAACGCAGGGCTAACTTCTCCTTGAAATGGGTCCAATCAAAAAATTGTTTGTTGCAAAGCATCCAACGGAACCACTCCAGGGCCTCACCATCGAGATATAAGGAAGGAAGAGGCAGCCAGTGTTCTTCGGAGAAGCCCAGAAAATTGAAGTATCGTTCTGCCCTAGAAATCCAGTCCTCTGGATCAGTGTTGCCATTAAATCGATCTAAAACGACAACTTCCATTAGAGTGCGTCGATGAAAGCACCAATGTAACAACTCAAGTTACCACACAAAGAGGATATATATTATAATCGCGAAAGAACACAAATTACAATTGAGAAATGGGAACGACTAACGTCCTTACAACGAAATTGAGAAAACTTAACTGAAGGGAAAGAAGATCAGAAAATATAGAACTAGATAGAAGGAGATGGGAAACTTAGACTAAGAAGGGAGATGAGAGGAAACACTCTTTTCTTTAACAATTTGCATAACCCTTCTTTCCAACTCATTTGCCCCTTTTAACAAAGTGTAAATGGGCCTGGATCCCAAACAATCCTTTGTGAAGGCCTAGCCCGATTGCTTTTACTCGGCCCAATATCTATTTGTGTGATATCCTTGTTGGTATCCCTATTGGGCTGGGGCTGATTCATAACAATCTACTTGTTCGTAATAATAATAATAAGTTATCAATTGCTTGTTCTTAAAGTAATAACAAGTCATCAATTACTAGTTCTTGACAATATGTTATGTCAACAATTACTTGTTTCTACATAATAATATGTCATAAATTACTTGTTCTTAACATAATAATAAGTCATTAATTACTTGTTCTCAATATATTCTGCGGTCATCAGTTACTTGTTTTTAACAATTTGTTATTTCACCATCGGTCAATTACTTGTTCTCAGAATAATAACATGTCAGAAATTACTTGTTCTTAATAATGTTAATTGGATAAAAATATCAATATTTTCTATCATTTCTTCACAAATTCTTAGTTCTTTAATCATGCATTTTGGTTTAATTAAATATATTTGAGCATATGTCAAGTTATTTGTGATTTTTAGATACAAATGGATTTTCAGTGAGCTTTTGTTCCATCACTTCGCTACATCAAAAATAATCTTTAGCGACAATTAATTAGCGGCAATAGCTCAATTGCCGCTAAATATGTATTTTTAGCGGCAATTAGCACTCTTTGTATATGTCCCTAAAGCCTTTAGCGACATTGGATCTAATAACACTTAACTAATGCCAATATAGTCTTTAGCACCCTTTATTAATGTGTCTATTTCACTACTAAAAAACTGCCAAAAAACGACGGACAGAAAAGCGACGGACTACGTCGCTCCAAAAAGCGACGCCATTTGCCACACTGTCCGTCGCTTTTTAATAAAAATAATTATTTTTAAAATTATTTTACAAAAAGCGATGGATGGCATCTCTTAGTCCGTCACTTTTTTTCGCTGATTTTTGCGCTAAATATATATATGATTAATAGTTATTTATTTAATATATAGAGACACTGTCCATCACTTTTAATAAAAATAATTATTTATAAATTAAAAAATAACCACGTTGTCCATCATTTTTAATTTATTTTATTTTATTAATTAGTTTTTTAAAAAAGCGACGGACAACATCTCTTAGTCCGTCACCTTTTGGTCAAAATATCTAGTCAAACATTTTTAAAAAGCGACGGACAGTGTCTCTTAGTCTGTCACTTTTTAGTCAAAATTTTGGTCAAATATTTTTAAAAAAGCGACGGACAAAGAGACGTTGTCCGTCGCTTTTTTTAAAAATTATGTTGAACCAAAAAGTGAGTTTTCCCCCCATTTTCCATCTCTCTCTTCTCTCTTCTCTCCCTTCTCTCTAAAACCAAATTGTTGCGCCGTCGCCGCCCCACGCTGCCGTCGTTCTTCTCTCCTTGAGCATTAGTTTTGTCGCTATCTTGCCCCGTCGGCGCCGCCACCCATCGTCCCCACTGCTTCTCTTCCTTAGCTTGTTAAGGTTAGGGTTTAATTTTATTTTTTTCAATTCTAGTAATATTTGATTTGTTATAAATTACTATATTGTTTTAGTTTGATGAATTGTGTTATTCAATTGTTAATTTGTATATTTGATTATTGTTAGATAGGTAGATAATTAGGGATTTTTGATTTTAGGATTTTCTTCTAAATTGTTTTTAAAAAAAATATGATTGTGAATTGAGTATTAGAAGATAGAACTAACAAATAATTAGAAGTTAGAAGTTAGATTAGTTGCATTTTCCAACTTTGAAATTCTTGAATTTAGTATGTTTGACGGTTGAAGTTAGAAAAACATTCAATTGTAAATGAAAGTTAGATTACTTTGAAGTTAGAAAAATATTGGATAGTATATGAAAGTTGAAATTAGATTAGTTGAATTTTCCAACTTAGAAGTTCTTGAATTTAGTAAGTTTGAAAGTTGAAGTTAGAAAAATTGGGGATTTTTAAATATGATTGTAAATTAAGTATTAGAAGTTAGAACTAACAAATAATTAGAAGCTAGCTAGAAGTTAGAGATTAGTTGAATTTTTCAATTTGCCATTGTATTTGTGCTTATATGTATTATATTGTTGTTGAAAATTGGGTTACTTGAATTATATTCTTGAACTTAAAAATTCTTGAACTTGGAAATTTTGAACTTAGAAATTCTAGAAATTAGATATGAACATGAATTTTTGTAGGATTTTAGAGCTTTAATTAGGTTGTGAACTTTAGAAATCTTGAATTATTGTAGGATTTTAGAACTTTAGGTTGTAAACTTTAGAAATCTTGAATTATTGTGGGATTTTAGAACTTTAAGTTGTGAACTTTAGAAGTCTTGAATTATTGTAGGATTTTAAACTTTAGGTTGTGAACTTTAGAAATCTTGAATTATTGTATTTAGAACTTTATAAGATTGTAAACGTTAACAATCTTGAATTATTATAGGATTTTAGAACTTTAGGTTGTGAACTTTAGAAATCTTGAATTATTGTAGGATTTTATAACTTAAAGTTGTGAACTTTAGAGAACTTGAATTTTTGTAGGATTTTAGAACTTTATAAGATTGTGAACGTTAGAAATCTTGAATTATTGTAGGATTTTAGAACTTTAAGTTGTGAACTTTAGAAAACTTGAATTTTTGTAGGATTTTAGAACTTTAGGTTGTGAAACGTTAGAAATCTTCAATTATTAATGTAGAATTTTAGAACTTTAAGTTGTGAATTTTAGAAAACTTGAATTTTTGTAGGATTTTAAAACTTTAAGTTGTGAACTTTAGAGAACTTCAATTATTGTGGGATTTTAGAACTTTAGGTTGTGAACTTTAGAAATCTTGAATTATTTTAGAATTTTAGAACTTTAGGTTGTGAACTTTTGAAATCTTGAATTATTGTGGGATTTTAGAACTTTAAGTTGTGAACTTAGAAATCTTGAATTATTGTAGAATTTTAAACTTTAGGTTGTGAACTTTAGAAATCTTGATTTATAGAATTTATGAACTAATTATTAGGTTGAACTTTAGAAATCTTGATAAAATATAGTCTTTATGAACTATTTGTAATTTTGAAACGAATTTTGAAAGACTTTATAAGTCTTTAAATCACAATTTTTGTATTTTAATTCAAGTTTGTTGTTATATATTTTGTGTAGCTTCTTTGTATTATTTTGTGTTTGATTAGGGCTAAACTGAATTGAATTGTTTTTGCAGGTGGGCAGCAGAAACTCAATTTTTGTATTTTAATTTAAGTTTGTTGTTTTATATTTTGTGTAGTTTCTTTGTAATGTTTTGTGTTTGATTGGGGCTGAATTGAATTGAATTGAATTGCTTTTGCAGGTGGGCAGCAGGCAGTTTCTGCTGTCAAAGAAATTGTAGAAAAAGCGACGGACAGGGTGGTTTTGTCCGTCGCTTTTCTAGATTTTATTTTTTTTAAAACCCAGAAAAGTGACGGACAGGGTCCTTTAGTCCGTCGCTTTTTAAATTTATTTTTTAAAAACTCAGAAAAGCTACGGACAAGGTCCTTTAGTCCGTCGCTTTTTTTAATTTTATTTTTTTAAAACCCAGAAAAGCGACGGACAGGGTCCTTTAGTTCGTCGCTTTTTTGGATTTTTCAAATTTTTATTTCCAAAAAAGTGATGGACGGCGTCTCATTGTCTGTCGCTTTTCAAGATTCTAAAAAAATTAAAAATTAATTAAAGCGACGGACTTCGTCTCTTTTTTAAAACAAAAAACAAAATGACGGACGGCGTTGCATTTTCAAAAAAATCATTTAAAAAAAAAAACAAAAGCGACGCAGTCCATCGCTTTTGGAAAAGCGTCGAGCTAAAAAGCGACGAGATTGACTGCGTCGCATTTTTCCATCTCTTTTTGGCAGTTTTTAGTAGTGTTTATTGTCGCTAAAAGTTATTTTTGTTGTAGTGCTTGTTGAGCAAGAGAGGTGCGAGAATGAAACAGTTGCTACAGAGATGTACAACAAGGGTGGCGCTATGACTGATGTATGATGTCTTCCCAATCCGAGCGATAATTAGGGTGTGTTTGGTTAGTTTGGTAGGAAGGCAAATGTTTTCTAGAAAATGTTTTCTTGGAAAGTAAGTTGGTTTCTAACTTATTTTCTCATGTTTGGTTGGTGAGTGGAAAATATTTTCTAGTGTATGATTGTTGAATGAAAAATATTATTTTGAAAATATCTTTTATTTTTGGCAAGATAGAAAATACTTTTTGAGAAAATAGTTTCTAACATGAAAACCAATCCCGATAATCGATCTAACACCTTACCCCGATACTCAATCTAACACCTTACCCCGATACTCGATTCAAAACCTGATCCCTACTCCTGACACGGTAGCCAATTTATTTGAACTAAACCCAGATCCTGAACACAACCCGAATAATATGGACAAGATTCCAAGACCAAACCTAAGACCTAACCCTACTGGAGACCCGACATCCGGAAAGGAATATGATCTCGACACCCGAACCTCAACTAGACTCGAGACCCAACCTCGACCCAACACTAACTCCCGACCCCAACATCCGACACAAGGTCCAACTTTTGAAAAAGAATTCAACCTCGACATTCTACCATAGACCTGATCCTCGACTCTGACCTGAGATTTGACCATGACCCCGACCCGAGATTTGAGACTCGACCCCGACCCTCTTACCCGACCAGAGATCCGTACCCGACCCAAGAACCGAACATGTCACCCAAAGACCCTACCCCGACCCAATACCTGACTCGAGACCCAACCCTAACCCCAAACCAAGATCCGACCTAGCCCTCGACACCTAACTTGAGACCCAATCCCAATACCCAACCTCGAGAAAAACATTGACCCTAACACAATAACTGACCTTGACCCCAACATTCGAATCGAGACCCAACCCCAACCCTAACACCTTACTCAAGACCCGACCCTGACCTTGATTCGACACTCGACCCTGACTTGAGACCAAACCCAAACCCAACTCTGACCCTGACTCGAGACCCGAACCCAAACTTGACCCTAACCCTAACACCCGACCCTGACCTAAGAATCGAACACAACCCGACCGAGAACCTACCTCGACCTCGATACCTGACCCGAGACCTGACCTCAATACCTGACCCGAGACCCGACCATGACCTTGAAACCTGAACCCAACCTCGAGACCCGACCCTAACGATCAACTTGAGATCCGATCTCGACCTTGACCCTAACGTGAGACCCAACCTCGACCCTGAACCTGACACCAAACTCTAGACCTAACCTCGACCCCAAGACGTGACCAACACACCAAGACCTTGACCCGACACCTGACCCATACCTTGACTCGACACCCAACCATGACTCGAGATACGACCCCAACCTCGACTCAAGACCTAACCCGAGACTCGGCCTCAACCTTAACTTTAGACCCGACTTTGATCTGAGACTTGAATCTTACCCGAGACCCGACTATGACCCCAACACCTCACTTGAGAAATGACCCGAGACATGACCTTCAGACCCGACTACCACCCCAACACCTTACTCGAAACATGACCTGACACCAGAGACCCAACCCCGACCTCAACCCAAGACCCTACCCCCGACACGTAATTTAAGACCCAACCCCGGCACCCAACCGTGATACTTGACCCCGACCCCAAAACCTGACCTTGAACACCCTACTCGAGACTCGACCTTGATCCTGACCTTGACCCGATACTTGACACCTGACGTGAGACCTAACCCAAACCCGATCTTGACCCAAAATTCAACCTCTAATTCTAACTTGAGATTCGACCCCTTCTTAATACGAAACTCTAGAGTTGGGTCTCAATTTGAGGTCAGGAGTCAGCTCTCGAATTGAGAATCAATAGTCGAACCTAGGATTAGTATTGAGAATCAATAACCGAGACTTAAGTTAGGATGAAAAGTTGAGGTGTGAGGTTCAAAAAGGTTTTGGAAAATGATTTCCTGACTTTTTTTAAGGAAGTCATTTTCCTTTAATTTGAGGAAAATAAGTTGATTTGAAAACAAAATTTCAAAAATATTTAAGTCAACCAAACATGAGAAAATTGGAAAACATTTTCCTCTTCATAGTAAATTAACACACCCTTAATTCTTAGACCTATAGGCTCCCCATAAGGTAAGAATAGCATACCACGTGTGCTTACCTGTGAATCAATTAATGGGAGAATGGTTCCTATATCTTCTATCTTGTGAGACCCTAAAAAGTTCCTATATCTTCTATCTTGTGAGACCCTGAAAAGTTACATTAACTTTTCATTGAAATAACCTTTGACCTTTGACTATCTCTTGATTTTCATTCGGTATTTCTATTATAGCATGCCACTAATAGCCATGGGTGATTTGGTGATGCGTTGCATGTTGGATATTGTTTGAGACGACGGGCACAATCGACTTCTCACAACTTGAATTTTATTATATCAAAGTAAGGACCCACTTCGGTCTTACAATATTGATCACACTTGTTGCTTGCTTCAGCAACACCTTGTGTGCTCAGGTAAAGAGTGTTGCTGAAGCAAGCAATAAGTGTGATTAAGATTGTAAGATCGAAACGGGTCCTTACTTTGATATAATAAAATTCAAGTTGCGAAAAGTCAATTGTGCACGTCGTCTCCAAATAAGTAATATCCAACAAGTGGTATCAGAGCCTGGTGGATAAAGAAAGGTAGCAACTCAGAGAAAAGGAGATTCTATAAGCTACTGTTAGAGGCAACAAATTGCGAGGCACTAATTAATGACGGATTTTGCAAGCACTCTCAATAGCGTTGAAAATCTCAACGCAAGAAACTACGGATCATGAAGTACGAGAATGCAATATTACTTTCTCGGTCAAGAATTATGGGATATCATCTGTGGATTAGACACCACACCACCAACGGATGCTGAAGCATCAAAAAGGTTGAAGGTCAAAGCTGGAAATGACATGTTTGTTCTCACTTTAACAATTGAGGATGAGTTCTTACAATGAATTAAGAATGACAAGACACCCAGAGAAGCTTGGGACACCTTGGCAACGATTTTTACAAAGAAAAATGATGCGAGATTACAAAATCTTGAACATGAGCTTTTGTCGATCTCTCAATGGAATATGACGATTAGCCAATACTTCTCAAAGGTAAAATCTTTGTCTGATGAATTATCAAAATTAGATCCTGAGAATGCTATCATGCAGACAAGAATGAGAAGAATCATTGTTCATGGTCTAAGGCTGAAGGACAAAGTCATAATTACTGCCACGCGAGGGTGGGCCACAAACCCAATTTTATCTGAGTTAGAAAGCAATTATGAAGTCTTACTATAAAAGATGAAGATAAGGCGCTCTTCACCAAAAGACAAGACTATCAAAAAAAAGAAGTGGAGAGAAGCTCATGGCCAGGGGGAGACCAAGAAAATCAACATCAAAGAAGTCAACGACAAAACAACCAGGTGAAAGACTTTAACAATCGGCAAATGGATAAGTGCTACAATTGTGTAAAGAAAGGATTGTCACGCCCCGAGCCTACACCCTGTGCGGGATTGGCACTCGAAGACCATTGCTGGCACCAAGAGAACTCTTGGCCTAGCTTAGTTAACTCAGCGGGAAACTTAAATTCAACAAAGATAAGTTCATATAATAAATAGTAATGTTATAAAAGGAACATTCAACTGGCCATTAAGGCAAACTCAAGTCTCAACATGGAATAATTACAATGAAAAGACTAAAGAACTAACATTTGACTATCTATGAAGCCTTTAATAACAACTAAGATGGATGTTGGGACAAACCGCACAACATTCTAATGAACTAAACTAGAAAACAATGAAATGGATCCTCCGGAATGCAAGGAGGCTCACCAACAGACTCTAAACTACTCATTGGATCAACGATGCACCGGAATGCCGATCCTAATTACCTGCATCTGCATCATAATACGAAGCAAGCCAACTGACATCAGTACATTGAATGTACGAGTATGCGAGTTGGAATGCTAAACATAACATAGGCTTGAAAAGATTCTGAAAGAAACACTTACCTTGGCTCTTCTCAACTCATGAATACTTAACTGAACTTATTTCATTATAAAGCAGTTTAAAACAAGTGCAATATAAAGAAAACAAAAACTGCTTAAAACATGATGTCAACTCATAATCATAATATCATAAAAGACATACCATGCTTCCTCTCAAAGTCTAACTAAGCAGAACCTCTTGAGGAACCATGCAATTATTGTTGTGGGAGTTTCTCTAACCGACAACCTCCACTATGAGTCTAAGTGGTGATACAACGTTTTACCTCATGCTGCCAAGGACCATCATATACCTTGCCGAGGGTATAGGAAGCTAACTCACTAAGTGGATCCACTAGCTTAACTTAAGTGATCATCTAAAAAGTATGATCCTTTAATACCCATGACGGCTACATGGTTTATGGAGACTTGAGTTAATATGAACTCGCATCCCCATATCGGTGCTCATTACTACTCCCAAAATTATAATAGTAGCTCTTATGTTTAAAAATATATTTCTTCTGTGATTTGAGATTAATGCTCAAATCTTAGCTCAAAGGCTATCTTGGAAATCAAAGTTTCCCCTCGTGCTTAATTATGAAAGCATTTACTCTTTTCTGAAAACTAGCCCGAAGGCTCTTTGGAAATCGAGGTTTCCTTTCTTATTAAATGTGATAACATTTACTCTTGGGAATACTTAGTTCCCATATATCATTTTAAAGAAAATGAACTCAACTCTTTACTCTTTGCTTAACTTGAAACATTTGTTTTAAAACAAGGTTAAAACGTTTGTTAAAGACTTTTGAAAACTTTAGAAACTTTGCTTTGACTTGCTTCTTAACTTCTGGACTTGACTCTTAACTTCTCTTGACTTTGTTCCTAACTTTCCTTGAATTGGATTATGGATTCAAGGTTCATGATATCGTGTTTATGGATGATTTCATGATGTTTAGATGTACCTTAGAGTGTTGGAATCAACAAGAAAACATAGGTACATTGCTAAGGAACAAGTACTAAAAGGTGGGGAACGAATGGGGAGAACTGGCGTCCTTGACGCTCTGAGAGGTGCGGGGCGCCAGCCCTCAAGATTCAGGGACCAGGTTGGGGCGCTCAGGCTGGCGCGTCACCCTAGATCCCCACCTTTAGGGACTGCTTTGGGGCGCGCTGGCTGGCGCGACGCACCACTCCATTCTCCAGGCGTTTGACGACTTTTCTCCTCCGTTTTTCATCTCTAAACCCTCTAAACTTCAATGGTTCTTTCCCCAAACACTTAGGATCATTTGTACTCTCAATATATGATAGATTCAAACCGAAATTACACCCGGAAACATGAATCAAATCGCAAGAAACTCCAACAACACAACTCACAAGAAATTCAACGAAACTTTCAACAATGTTCATCAAAAACTAAATTTCTAAACTTTCAAAGACTTAAATTCGCTGAATTAAATCATGTTTGGCACGTGGGCGAACTAACCCAATGCTATGTGATCTCACATGCCTTGTAGGGATCATCCCCGACGAAATCCACAAGCAATTCTTGAACGTTCTTGACAAATCTTGAAGTTCCTTCTCTTTTCTCCTCTTTTCTCTTTTCTCCAAGCCCTAGCGTGAACTCAACTTTTTCTAAACTAACTAAAATCTGAATTTTACTCCAATTAACTCTTAAAAACGAATCAGAATAATAAGGTAAGGAAAAGACTAAATTATCCTTCAAAAATCTGGTTTTAGACTTTTCTTATTCGAACAACCAACTTCCAAAGGGCATAACACACTCATACGAACTCAGAATCATGCAAACTCGGCGGCGTTGGAAAGATCATTCCAAGGGATTCCCAAACATATCTGGAACTACACCTAACTCATCCTGAGCTAGGAGTTATGGCCGTTTGAAGTCGACCAAAAAATCACTTTTCTTAACTTAAACAATTTTTTTCAGATTTTAATTCTTTCCAAAAATGACTATTTCCAATTAGATGCTTCTTCCTAGTCATTTCAAATTGCGAGATGTTACAAGGACATTACGCCAAAGATTTCTTGTACAAGAAATCTGAAGGTAATTTAGCTACTTCTACTCAAAACAAGAAAGATGAAGAAGAGTCTTGGGATATCGAGACCTCTTATGCAGTTGAAGAAACTAACCAACAAGAGGAGCTTGTAACCTGTCACTCTAACAAAGAAGAGGAGATTGCACTTGCAACTATAAGTGAGAAATTCTTCGATTATGAACATGATTGGATTATTGATTCAGGGTGTTCCAATCACATGACTTGTGATGACAAAAAGCTCATTAACATGAGCAAATATAAAGGTGGTCGAGTAGTGGTGACTGCAAATAATTCAAAAATGTCAATAACTCATATTGGCAAGACGGTGTTCCTGCCTCATCACAACTCCAGACAAGTGAAACTTCAAAATGTCTATCTTCCAAGTATGAAGAAAAACTTATTATCTGTATCACAACTAACAAATTCTGGTAACTATGTCTTGTTTGGGCCAAATGACGTAAAAATATATTGAAACTTAAAAGTTACAAGCACACCAATAATGGAAGGGCAAAGGTTAGAATCAATATACGTCATGTCAACCGAGAAAACTTATGTGGTACTTGATGAAGCACCAACATGATGGTACAACGAATTAGTCTCCTTGCCAGATTCAAGGAAATGGGATCAAGAGCTACAATATAAACTTGAAGAAGAAAGACAAAGAAGTGAGGCTGAACAAGAACAAGAGGTATGTGGAAAATATAACTCACATACAGAGGAGATATTTTCAAAAGGAGAAAATAAGAATTCATTGAAAACAAGAGTACATGAAACTCCAGAACTGTTGCAAGAAAGAGTCCAAGAAGCTCTGCAACCTCAACTAAGAAGGAAGACACGATTGAAATGCTCAAATGCCAAGTATATAAATGCAACATTAGCAGGGGTGGTTAACAATAAAGATGCTACTACCTTTGAATAAGCTTCAAATAGTAGGGATCGGAATAATCCAATGAAGGAGGATATCCTCAAAGGGCATGGACGTCATGATGCTTGCAGATTCACAACTGACGCAAAGGAACAATTAAGTTGGTGCTGAGGGAGAGTGTTAAGAATTCATCACCAACTTAATTATTTACTTAAGATAAGTCAAGAAAAAGCTAGAATATTCTGGGGTTATAGAGAATTAAAGGAAGATCTCTAGAATGAGTATTCTAGAGAAAATAGTCTAGAAATGTTCTAGATAGGGTAGTTCTAGAATTAAGTAGTTGGAGGAATATTCTAGAATAGAGTAGAAAAATATGCTTAGCTAGATTGTTTCATCACCTCCTATAAATAGAGGTGGTCCATTTGAGTTGTAAGTAACTAAGTAAGTAACAAACCAGGTAAGCAAGAAAGCAAGAGAGCAAACAAGTGTGTACTCAAGTAAAGAGTGTTGCTGAAGCAAGCAACAAGTGTGATCAAGATTGTAAGACCGAAGCGGGTCCTTACTTTGATATAATAAAATTCAAGTTGTGAGAAGTCGATTGTGCCCATCGTCTCCAAACAAATAATATCCAACATTGCATGTCTAGGAAAGTAGTTGATTTGGAACAAATATATTCAAATAGAAAGATAATACAATTAAAATCAATAATTTAACTTGTATACATAGGCCGGCTATTCCACTTACCATATAGGTGACAAGTGTAATAGTGAATATAAAGTTGAACGTGAATAATGTAAGTAACTAATTATGTAGTGAATGATACATGGGGTATTGTGAGTAATAAGATTCTCATGTTAGTACTAAATTCTATTCGGTATGTGATTGAATTCCTACCTAAAGCTCTTGTAAAACCTTAAAGGTATATCACTTGATGGTCGCAACTACTTTTCCATATGAATTATTTGTGTTATCGACATGATACTGTTTTTGGATCTAAACCATTACTCATAAACGAAGTGCACGGGGGATGTTGAATTTTCTGTCTTGGACTCTAGGTTGTAAATCGCTCCATATGGACTGACTCGATCGGGTTAGGAGAGATAAGATTAAGAATGTTTATATGTAAAGACCCATACATAAGTTATCCACTCTTTTGTAACCTCTATAGCTATTAATGTGAAAGTGAAAATTCAATAACTGACTTTCACAGGGATATATGCAAAATATATGGGTTGAGCAACAAAACAATGTAAAAAGGATCTGTTCAGGTGTAAGAAGAACATCAAAATGTGACGACTATTACATGGATACATAAATAATCACACTTGGGACTATCTATGGACAAATAAAATAGATGCAACTAAATCAAACTTAGTTCCTATTTCTAACATGCCCAAGAGAAAAAAGAAATACATGTTGAAGCCGTGGTCGTTCTGAGTTTATATTGTTGAGAAAAATCAACATGCATGATCGATCACCTTCCTCCAGGAAATGGTAAAGTTATATGACTCGTTATACTATCAGCATCCGTACTGTGTTCACTATATTCGTATCCAAATCTCAATGTTTGTGTGCCAGGCAGTAAGGACTCTTTTTCCTCTGAATGTCGATCAGTTTGAGCCCACGAGTGCTTCAATCTCAGTCCAGCTTCCAATTCTGCTGCAACTTCCTTCATTGTAGGTCTCTCATCCCCTTTAACATTTAAGCACTTTTGTGCAAGCATAACAACATTTTTCAATTTTCCTTCATTTGTCTCATTACAAACTATATTATCGTCTAGAATATCGAGCAAAAGACCCTTCTCCACTGAAGATATGAAATATTGAGCTAGACTTCTCTCTTCTGCTGGTCTTTCAAAACACAGAGCCTTTCTACCTGTTAGGAGCTCAACAAGCACTACTCCGAAACTGTATACATCACTTTTTTCATTGAGTTGATTTGTTTGCAAGTATTCAGGATCTAGATATCCTAGGGTTCCTTGAACTAATGTAGATAGCTCTGTTTGATCAGCAGGAACCAACCTGGATGCTCCGAAATCAGACACTTTGGCTGTGTAGCTTTTGTCTAGAAGAATGTTGACTGACTTAATATCTCTATGAATGATAGGAGGGTAAGCTGCTGAGTGCAAGTAGGAAAGTACTCCAGCAGTTTCTGCAGCAACTCTAAGACGAATATCCAAAGAAAGATTCGATGCCTTCAATTTATCATGTAAGTGTTCAGAAAGTGTTCCATTGCTGATAAATTCATACACCAATAGTGGAACTTCCGTCTCGAGGCAACAACCTAAGAGCTTAACCACATTTCTATGGTTGATTTGGGAAAGGACAAGGACTTCATTTATGAATTGTTCGATCTGATTGCGATCAATTACCTTAGATTTTTTTATGGCAACGATGCAATTATCTTTCAGATATCCTTTGTAAACAGTTCCAAAACCTCCTTGACCAACAACTCTATCTTTGTCAAAGCCATTAGTTGCCTTTTCTAGCTCTTCCGCTGTGAAAATCTTTATTGTATTATTATGACTTGATCCCTCTTCCCTTGTAAGTCGCTGTTGTAGAACTGATCCACCATTTTCCTGAAAAAACTTCTTCTTCATCTTTGACATCTTTCTCCTTTGGAATGCAGTGTATGACCAGCCAAAAACAATAATAATCGCAAAAGCAACCCCTGCTGTAACACCTGTATAAAAATATATAAACTTTATTAGATATTTTAGGTTGATGTATGTAGTTTGTAAAAATAAAATTGTAATCGATTTGAAAGAAGTCAAGAGAGGTACCTATAACAAAATAAATATTTTGAGTTATTCTCTGAGGATTGTCACGATTACATACAGTACCATTACCACTAAAATCTGGAGGGCATATACATGTATAATTCCCTTCTGTATTCTGGCAAATGGCATCTTTGGCACATCTATAATCTGGTTGCCGATCTATACATTCGTCGATATCTGCAGACTCGTAGAGTACAAACGTATGATAACGTGAAATATTTTAAAAAAGTGATGTATAGAAACGGTTTAAATAGATATTTTTATCATTCACTTATTTTATCCTCGGATAAGTTATCTCAGGATTATTATACCATCCAAGAGGAGCGATAACTTATCTCGGTACTAATTATTAATCCTGGCATAAGTTATTTTGGCCTTGCCAACCAAACAAGTAAACATATGCATACCTTGATATCCATCTTTCAGATATGGATTCCCATCATATCCTTGCATGCAGGAACATCTATATCCAATTGAACTATCATAACAATCACTGTTTTCACTCTTACATCCATATGCAGTGGAGTTTCTCTTAGCTATTTCACATGTTCCTTTACCAATTACCCAATCTAGCACAAGTGGAAGCTCATCCTTGTTCTTCAAACTTTCGAGGTTATTCTTCGAAAAATTAGCGTAAGGGTTAGTATCTTCGACCACAAAAGCATAGCTGCAACTAGGGTTATCATTCACATAAGTATGATTATAATAACTACTTAGTGTTACAGTAACATTCCATGCTCCCTTAGGGATGGATGTCTTGCAACAACCAACTCCGGAACATGTGTTATTATCGGCATCATCAAGACTATTGCACATGGACGTACATCCTGTTATGTAGGAGTAATGCATAGTCGTCATATTTTCAAACTTTGAATAATAACCCTGAACTATAGCATATGTGTCGCAGCCAATCGCGATGAACTTATTCGCGGTGTTGCTAACAGCAAGCAATGGTGTTAATGTTATCCATGGTGTGTTATTCTCCGTGTTTATCCCAGATTTATAACAATCTTTGGATATGAATTGTAAGATTGTAAGTTGCCCAGTGAGAGATATGTTTGTGATTTGAATAGCGGAGTCATAGAAAAGAAGCCGGGGAGGTTCAAAGGAGTAATCACAAGTGACAAGGAATTGATTGTATAAAACGCAATCTTGGGTAACCCCAAATGGGAAAGGGATGCTGACATTGCCACAACTCTTTTTGCAGTTAGGTTTGGCTATGAGATTGTTGTGTGTTGGTAACATAGCATCATCACCAAAAGATAGTGAAAAGCAAATTAATATTATCAAACCAATCATCATCACATAATTAGGAGCCATGTTATGTGTGTGTTGTGATTTTTTGATACTAAATATGATGGTACTTTTATAGGAGTAGCTACTTATAAATTTGGAAGGACTAATTTTAATGTGGACTATGTCAAGGAGAATTGACGACTTTATGCAGCCAATTATATATCGAAAATCTTTAGTACATAATTTTTTTTTTCCAGAAAATAATGTCAAGGTTAGAATGAGCAAGTGCTGTCATTCTCATGCTTGTATTTGTTGGAATATTATACATTGCGTAATCAAGAAAAGTTCAGAGAGGACTAGGAGAGAAAATGACTGAAAATTTAATGAATCAGACCTCATTTTATTTAAAATTATTGATGAGGGGTCAGACCTCAATATCCTCACTCCCTCCTAGTCCTAGTGATCCGTAGTGGCATCAGCAACGAAGCAGTAAAGCAGAAAATTTCATAGGGGTATGGTATGTTACAACCATAGCCTTGCATTGCCTTAGATTTTTCACCTCTTGTCATGTCTTATATATCCACATCTTGACTTTCATGCCTAAGCCACATCATGATTGCCCTTATCTTGTCTCAAGTAAACTTGATTTTGATCGAAGTTTGGGCCCTGACTAGGTTCATCAAGTAAATCTCTTGTAAAATTCGAGTCACTCATACTATCAAGCTGATGGTCTAACAATATGGTACAATACGGTATCAAAAACGTCGGTTCTTTAATTTTGGTTTTTGATATGTAAAAATACTATATTATCATAATTCTAAAATATTTTGGCGTAAGTTTGTTTTTGGTATTTTGTGGTCTAGTAAATTGGTAACTATAATTTGTTCGACTTCAACTTTCATATATTCATATAATAAAGAATCACGACTTTGACTTTTCAAGAAACGTTTCAATTGTATCATGACCTGCATCTCTTCATGATTTATCTCAAGTTCACTAAAATAATGAGCCTTAACAGAATTCAATTTACAAGAATTGCAACCTAGAAACTAAATCTAACCCCTAAAGCATTATCTTCACAGATTGTTGCTTCCCTTCTCAAGTTATCTACAACTTGAAATCAAGTTCCTGTTTTTGTTCATTCCTAAAGAGTTAATCAACTTCCCTTTCTTTATTGTATCTAACATATCTCTCATGTGAAATTATCGTTTTTTTTAATCCAACTTGATTGATGACCTATTCATAAAAGCTGACTTTTAAAATAAATAATCGGATATATCTTTGGATTTGACTTTGTTATAAGGTATTTCCTCCGTTTTAATTTATGGGATATAGTTTGACTCGGCATGAAGTTTAAGGAAAAAAATAGAGACTTTTGAAATTTATGGTCTAAAATAAGTCATAGATATGTGTTTGGCTATAACTCATTTCATTGCTAAAATGGATGTTATTTGTAGTAATCTAAAGGGCACTGAAGTTATACCCTACTGATCATGATTTGGCGAGTGTTATCATAATTAACTTTAAACACAACCACTTGTTCAATCATCAATCACTCTTGGTCTATTTTTTACTTTTGACTCCCTTATTGAACGACCATCAATTATTCTTGATGTGTTATATATCCATTAATAGTCACTAAATATACTCTCTTCTTGGTTGAATTATCAACTAGGTGGCACACCCAAAATTATAACAAAATAATGCTCATAAAATAGTTGTATGTCACAAATTACTTGCTCTTAATTAATATAATAAATAAGGTGTTCTTAATGTAATAAAATAAGTCGTCAATTACTTTTCTCAGCATATTGTTAAATCATCGATTAGTATTTTAAACAATAAGTTATGTCACCAATTACTTGTTCTCAACCAAATAACATAACACAATCTACTCGTTCTTAATAATAATAATAAGTTATCAATTGCTTGTTCCTAAGGTGATAAGAAGTCACCGATTACTTGTTCTCAACATATTGTTAATGTCAAGATCCGAGCCTACACCCTAGACGTGACCGGCACTCGAGAACCATTGTTGGTCCCCAAGCGAACTCTCATTCTGGCAGACTACAAGCGAAAAACTAACTCAAGCAATAAAAGGCTTACAACTGAATTAAATCTGTTAAACTCAAATACTCAACTCATAAAGTCTGAACAATAATCAATAGAAATACTTATACTTTGCAAAACATTTCAAAGAATGTAAATACTGAAAAACTCATCAACTCTATGTATTTATGAAGTCTCTGCTGAGTTTTAAAAGGTGTGAATTGAAAATGAAGAGTTGCGATTTTTATGAAGAGTTGTGACTTTTATGAAAAGTTGCGACTTTTATGAAGAGTTGTGACTTTTATGAAAAGTTGTGCCTTTTATGAAAGGTTGTGACCTTTTCGAACGATTGTTACTTTTCCGAAGGGTTGTGACCTTTCCGGTAAGGCACAATAAGAACATTTTCACACTATCATTTGTTTTCTACAAATTGAGGAATTTCCTCTCATTTTAATAGAATCAATTTTCTGGACTTCTTTTACTACTACTAAATCTAGTATTCTAAGTGTACTTTACTGCCGTTGAGTGGTTAGCTGATACTGTGGTTTTAGGTACCGATACATCGGTGAGTACACTACAACAAATTTGATTATCAGGGACGAATAATTTCATCATCTATAAATCGTATTTCGTCACTAAAAATCTTGTGCGACGAAAAAAAATTCGTCAATCAATCGTCACTAAACGTGCGTCGCTAAAAGTATACAAAGACGATTTAGTGCTTCGTCGCTAAAAGTATTATATTAACTACAAAAAGAAAAATCGTCCCCAAATGAATAAACATTTGTGAAGAATTTATTTGTGATAAAAAAATAATTTTTTTGTAGTTAATAGTATGTTTGTCACTAAAAAGGTTATTACTATCGACAAAATTATATCGTCGTTAATTATTTAGGTTAATCAGTGACGACATCAATTGTCTCTAAAGTGATATGTATTTCGTAGTTGAATAAATGTAATAGCGTCACTAATAACTATTTTTTATATACAAAAAATCATTTTGTCCTTATATGTATAAATTAGGGACAAATTTATTATTATAAAAAAGGTTGATAATTTTGTGGTTAAATCTATCATTTTGTCACTAAAAATAATATTTTTACCGACAACATGTATTGTCACAATAAATTATCATGATTAGTGACAATTACAATTGTCATAAAATAAAATAAAAAATTGTCTTCAATAAAAAGGAGGAAATTGCGACAAATATATTTTTTTCACTAAATGGTGAATTTATTTATTTCGTGACAAAAATATTTGTCCTAAAAAGTTTGATTTAGTCGTTGCTAAAAGTTACCTTTAATGACGAAATCTT
>JAJOOO010006934.1:0-18784 GCA_029582685.1 Solanum piurae | reverse complement strand
TCCTTAAGATGCTTTTAGCATAGACTAGTGGATCCACTAAGTTAAGCATTCTATATGACGGCAAAGTATAGGACAGTTCTGGCAGCGTGGGCAAGACGATGTATCACCACTTAGGCTCATAGTGGTGGTTGTCGGTTAGAAAAACTCCCACAAAAGTTATGTTACTTTTATATATAAGTAAAGTTGAGTTTGTTATTGCTTTATCTTTAACGAATTAAGTTGTTTATACGGTTTTACAAGCTTTATATATATTGCATGTGTCTTATTTCTTTATATTGAGTTAAGTTATTCATGAGTTGTACAGAGCCAAGGTAAGTGTTCCTTCTTACTTCTTTCTAGCTTAAGTTGTTGTTTAGCATTCCAACTCGCATACTCGTACATTCAATGTACTGATGCCAGTTGGCCTGCATCTTATTATGATGCAGACATAGGTAACCAGGATCATCATGTAGCGCACCGTTGATTCAGTGGAGCATTCCAGAGTCAGTGGTGAGCCTCCTTGCATTCCGGAGGACTCTTTTATTTCGCTTTCCTAGTTTTTCTTTATTAGGATGTTGTGGGGTCTGTCCCAACATCCATCTCAGTATTATAGATGCTTCATAGAGAGTCAGACAGTTAGTATTGAGTCTCTCATATATGTATTTGCAGATACTTTGTTTTGAGACATAAGTTGCCATTTTGGGTAAGATGTTATCATTTAAACTATTGCATTAAGTTTATTCTTATGAGTTAAGTCTTCCGCTGAGTTAAGTAAGCCAGACCAAGGGTCCTCTTAGGGCCAGCGATGGTCTCCGAGTGCCGGCCACGTCCAGGGTGTAGGCTTGGGGAGTGATAGTTTATGTGTTTATCTTGATATTTCGGCATTTAGGGGCATTTACGTAATATTCGGCCATTTTTGGGCAATTATTAAAAGAAGTAACGTTTTGTTCTTTTATTCGCCTTGAAATTCTAAGGTCATTGGTGTAACTCAAAAAAAAATTGAAGCATTTTTTGTATTGCTTATGTGTTTTTCTTGATTTTTCGGCCATTAAGGGATATTTATGTAATATTCAGCCATTTTCGGGTAGTTACGAAAAGAGGTGAAGTTTTTTTTCTTTTATTCGTCACGAAATTCTAATGTCATAGGTGCAAGTCGAATTTCTTTTGAGGAGTTTTTTGTATTGTTTATGTGTTTTTCTTGATTTTTCAGCTATTTAGGGGCATTTACTTAATATTCGGCCATTTTAGGACAGTAACGAAAAGAGGTAAATTTTTGTTCTTTTATTCGTCACGATATTCTAAGGGCATTGGTGTAAGTCGAGTTTTGTTTCATGCGTTTTTTGTATTGTTTATGTGTTTCTCTAGATTTTTTGGCCATTTAGGGGTCTTTACGTAATATTCGGCCATTTTCGGGCAGTTACGAGAATAGATAAAGTTTTTTTCTTTTATTCGTCACGATATTCTAAGGTCATTGGTGCATGTCGAATTTTTTTGAGGCATTTTTGTATTGTTTATGTGTTTTTCTTGATTTTTTGGCCATTTAGGGGAATTTACGTAATATTCGCTCATTTTTGGACTATTACGAAATGAAATAAAGTTTTGTTCTTTTATTCGTCACGATATTCTATGGTCATTGGTGCAAATTTTAAAAAAATTGATTCGTTTTTTGTATTGTTTATGTATTTTCCTTTATTTATCGTCCATTTAAGGGCATTAACGTAGTATTCAACCATTTTTGGACAGTTACGAACAGAAGTAAAGTTTTGTTCTTTTATTTGTCACGATATTCTAAGGTCATTAGTGCAAGTCGAAATTTTTTTTGAGGCGTTTTTTGTATTGTTTATTTGTTTTTCTTGATTTTCAGCCATTTAGGGGAATTTACGTAATATTTGGCTATTTTCGGACAGTTACGAAAAGAAGTAATTGTTTTTTTATTCGTCACGATATTCTAAGGTCATTAGTGCAAGTCAAAATAAATTTGAGGCATTTTTTGTACTGTTTATGTGTTTTTCTTGATTTTTTGGCCATTTAGGGGCATTTTGCGTAATATTCGGCTATTTTTGGATAGTTACGAAAAGAAGTAAAGTTTTGTTCTTTTATTCATCATGATATTCTTTGGTCATTGGTGCAAGTCAAAAAATATTTGAGGTGTTTTTTGTATTGTTTATGTGTTTTTCTTGATTTTTTTACATTTACTGGCATTTACGTAATATTCGGTCATTTTCGAGTAGTTACGAAAAGATGTATAGGTTTGTTTTTTTATTTGTCACGATATTCTATGGTCATTGGTGCTAGTTGAAAATCTTTTTAGGCGTTTTTTGTATTGTTTGTGTTTTTCTTGATTTTTCGGCCATTTAGGAAATTTACGTAATATTCGGCCATTTTCAGGCAGTTATGAAACGAGGTAAAGTTTTGTTCTTTTATTCGTCACGATATTCTAAGGTCATTCGTGAAAGTCGAATTTTTTTGAGGCATTTTTTGTATTGTTTATGTGTTTTTTTTACAACCATTTAGGGCATTTACGTAATATTCGGTAATTTTCGTGAAGTTATGAAAATAGGTGAAGTTTTTTCTTTTATTCGTCACAATATTCTAAGGTCATTGGTGCAAGTCAAATTTTTTTGAGGCGTTTTTTGTCATGTTTATGTGTTTTTCTTGATTTTTTGGCCATTTAGGGAAATTTTTCATAATATTCGGCTATTTTCAGATAGTTACGAAAAGAAGTAAAGTTTTGTTCTTTTATTCGTCATGATATTCTTTGGTCATTGGTGCAAGTAAAAAAAATTGAGGTATTTTTTGTATTGTTTATGTATTTTTCTTAATTTTTTTACATTTAGGGGAATTTACGTAATATTAGATCATTTTCGGGTAGTTACAAAAATATGTGTAGGTTTGTTATTTTATTTGTCACGATATTCTATGGTCATTGGTGCATGTCGAAATTCTTTTGAGGTGTTTTTGTATTGTTTATGTGTTTTTCTTGATTTTTCGGCCATTTAGGGCATTTACGTAATATTCGGCCATTTTCAGGCAGTTACGAAAAGAGGTAAAGTTCTATTCTTTTATTCATCACGATATTCTAAGGTCATGGGTGAAAGTCCAATTTTTTTGAGGCATTTTCTGTATTGTTTATGTGTTTTTTTACAGCCATTTAGTGCATTTACGTAATATTCGGTAATTTTTGGGAAGTTATGAAAATTGGTGAAGTTTTGTTCTTTTATTCGTCACAATATTCTAAGGTCATTGGTGCAAGTCAATTTTTTTTTGAGGCGTTTTTTGTATTGTTTATGTGTTTTTCTTGATTTTTCAGGAATTTATAGGAAATTTACGTAATATTCGGCCATTTTCGAGCAGTTATAAAAAGAAGTAATGTTTTGTTATTTTATTCATCACGATAATTTAAGGTCATTGGTGCAAGTCAAAAAAAATTTGACACTTTTTTTGTGTGTTTCTTGATCTTTCGGCCATATAGGGCCATTTACGTAATATTCAGCCATTTTCGGGCAGTTACGAAAAGAAGTAAAGTTTTGTTCATTTATTCATCATGATATTCTAAGGTCATTGGTGCAAGTCAAAAAATATTTGAGGTGTTTTTTGTATTGTTTATGTTTTTCTTGATTTTTCGGCAATTTAAGGGTATTTACGTAATATTCAGCCATTTTCAGGCATTTATGAAAAGAAGTAAAGTTTTGTTCTTTTATTCGTCACGATATTCTAAGGTCATTGGTGCAAGTCAAATTTTTTTGAGGCGTTTTTTGTATTGTTTATGTATTTTTCTTGATTTAGAGGCCATTTAGAGGCATTTACGTAATATTCGGAAATTTTTGGTAAGTTATGTAAAGAAGTAAAGTTTTGTTCTTTTATTCGTCACGATATTCTATGGTTATTGGTGCAGGTCGAAATTGTTTTGATGCATTTTTTGTATTTTTATGTGTTTTTCTTGATTTTTCGGAAATTTAGGGAAATTTACGTAATATTCTACTATTTTTGGGTAGTTACGTAATATTCGTCCATTTTCGGGCAATTACGATAAGATTTATCATTTTGTTCTTTTATTTGTCACGATATTTTAAGGTCATTGGTGCAATTCAAATAATTTTTTAGGCGTTTTTGTATTGTTTATGTGTTTTTCTTAATTTTTCGGCTATTTAGGGGGATTTATGTAATATTCGGCTAATTTCGGGAAGTCACCAAAAGAAGTAAAGTTTTGTTCTTTTATTCATCACGATATTCTATGGTCATTGGCTCAAGTTAAAAGATTTTTGAGGCGTTTTGTGTATTGCTTATGTGTTTTTCTTGATTTTTCTTCCATTTAGGGGCATTTACTTAATATTCGGTCATTTTTGGGCAGTTACGAAAAGAAGTAAAGTTTTGTTCTTTTATTCATCTTGATATTCTATGGTCATTGGTGCAAGTCAAAAAAAAAAATGAGGCATTTTTTTATTGTTTATGTGTTTTCTTGATTTTTCGGCCATTTAAGGGGAATTTACATAATATTCGGTCATTTTCGGACAGTTACGAAAAGATGTAAAGTTTTATTCTCTTATTCGTCACTATATTAAGGTCATTGGTGTAATTCAAAAAAAAATTGAGGCGTTTTTTATATTATTTATGTATTTTTCTTTATTTTTCGTCCATTTAAAGACATTTACGTAATATTCGGCCATTTTCGGGTAGTTACGTAAAGACAAAGATTTGTTATTTTATTCGTTACGATATTCTAAGGTCATTGGTGCAAGTCGAAATTTTTTTGAGGCATTTTTTGTATTATTTGTGTTTTTCTTAATTTTTCGGCCATTTAGGGGTATTTACGTAATAGTCGCCATTTTCAGGCAGTTACGAAAAAATTAAAGTTTTGTTCTTTTATTCGTCAAGATAATCTAAGGTCATTGGCGCAAGTCGACATTTTTTTGAGGCATTTTTTGTACTGTTTATGTGTTTTTCATGATTTTTCGTCCATTTTCGGGCAGTTACGAAAAGAAGTAATGTTTTTCTCTTTTATTCGTCACGATATTCTATGGTCATTGGTTCAAGTTGAAATTTTTTTGAGGCATTTTTGTATTGTTTATGTATTTTTCTTTATTTTTCGACCATTTAAGGGCATTTACGTATTATTCAGCCGTTTTCAGGCAATTATAAAAAGAAGTAAAGTTTTGTTCTTTTATTCGTCATGATATTCTTAGGTAATTGGTGCAATTCAAAATTATTTTGAGGCGTTTTTTGTATTGTTTATATATTTTTCTTGATTTTTCGCCAGTTAGGGGGATTTACGTAATATTCAGCCATTTTCGGGCAATTACAAATATAAGTAATGTTTTATTCTTTTATTCCTCACGGTATTATATTGTCATTGGTGCAAATCATTATTTTTTTGGGGAGTTTTTTGTATTGTTTATGTGTTTTTCTTGATTTTTCGCCATTTAGGGGCAGTAATGTAATATTTGGCCATTTTTGGGCAGTTACGAAAAGAAGTATTTTTTTGTTCTGTTATTCATCACGATATTCTAAGGTCATTGGTGGCAGTTGAAATTTTTTTGAGGCGTTTTTTGTATTGTTTGTGTTTTTCTTGATATGTCAACCATTTAGGGGCATTTACGTAATATTAGTTCATTTCCGGATAGTTACGAAAAGATGTAAAGTTTTGTTCTTTTATTCGTCACGATATTATAAGGTCATTGGTGCAAGTCAAAAAAATTCTGAGGTGTTTTTTGTATTGTGTGTGTTTCTCTTGATTTTTCGGCCATTTAGGGGTATTTTCGTAATATTCAGCCATTTTCAGGCTGTTACGAAAAGAAGTAAAGTTTTGTTCTTTTATTTGTCACGATATTCTAAGGTCATTGGTGCAATTCAACAAAATTTGAGCCTTTTTTTTTGTTTTTTATGTGTTTTTCTTTATTTTTCAGCCATTTACGTAATATTCAACCATTTTTGGGCAGTTACAAAAAGAAGTAAAGTCTTGTTCTTATAATCGTCACGATATTCTAAGGTAATTGGTGCAAGTAGAAATTGTTTGAGGCATTTTTTGTATTGTTTATGTGTTTTTCTTGACTTTTTGGCCATTTAAGGGCATTTACGTAATATTCGGGTATTTTCCAGCGGTCACGAAAAGAAGTAAAGTTTTGTTCTTTTATTCATCATGATATTCTAATGTCATTGATGCAAGTTGAATTTTTTTTTGAGGCGTTTTTATTATTGTTTATGTTTTTTTTTTTGTTTTTTGCCAATTAGGGGAATTTACGTAATATTCGGCCATTTTCAAGAAGTTATGAGTAGAAGTAAAATTTTGTTCTTTTATTTGTCACGATATTCTAAGGTTATTGGCGCAAGTCAAAAAAATTTGGAGGCGTTTTTTGTATTGTTTAGGTGTTTTCCTTGATTTTTCGGTCATTTAGGGGCATTTAGTAATATTCGGTCATTTTTGGGCAGTTACGAAAAGAAGTAAAGTTTTGTTCATTTATTCGTCATGATATTCTAAGGTCATTTGTGCAAGTCAAAAATTTTTTGAGATGTTTTTTGTATTGTATATGTGTTTTTCTTGATTTGTTTGGCCATTTATGGGAGTACGTAATATTCGGCCATTTTCAGGCCGTTACGAGAAGAAGAGAAGTTTGTTCTTTTATTCGTCACGATATTCTAAGGACATTGGTGCATGTCGAAAAATTTTTGAGGCAATTTTTGTATTTTTTATGTGCTTTTCTTAATTTTTCGGTCATTTAGGGGCATTTACGGAATATTCAGCTATTTTCAGGTAGGTATGAAACAATGTAAAGTTTTGTTCTTTTATTCGCCACGATATTGAAAGGTCATTGGTGCAAGTCAATTTTTTTTGATGCGTTTTATGCATTGTTTATGTATTTTTCTTATTTTTTCGGCCATTTTGGGAATTTACGTAATATTCGGCCATTTTTGGGCAATTACGAAAAGAAGTAAAGTTTTGTTTTTTTTCCGTCACGATATTGAAAGGTCATAGGTGCAAGTCAAATTTTTTTTGAGGCGTTTTATGTATTTTTTAGGTATTTTTCTTGTTTTTCCGGCCATTTTGGAAATTTTCGTAATATCAGGTGATTTTCGGGCAGTTACGAAAAGAAGTAAAGTTTTGTTCTTTTAATCATTATGATATTCTAAGATCATTGTTGCAAGTCAAAAAAAATTTGAGGCGTTTTTTTATTGTTTATGTGTTTTTCTTGTGTTTTCGACCATTTTGGGGCATTTACGTAATATTCGATCATTTTTGGCTAGTTAAGAAAGGAATAAAGTTTTGTTCTTTTACTCGTCACAATATTCTAAGGTCATTGGTGCAAGTCAAAAAACAATTTGATGCATTTTTTGTATTGTTTATGCATTTTTCTTGATCTTTCACCCATTTTGGGGAATATTCGTATTATTCGATCATTTTCGTGCAGTTACGAAAAGAAGTAATTTTTTTTATTTCATTTGTCACGATATTGTAAGGTCATTGGTGCAAGTCATAATATTTTGAGATGTTTTTTGTGTTGTTTATGTATTTTTCTTAATTTTTCGACTATTTTGGGACATTTACGTAATATTCAGTCATTTTCGAGCAGTTACGAAAAGAAGTAAAATTTTGTTCTTTTATTCGTCACGATATTGAAAGGTCATTGTTGCACGTTGAATTTTTTTTAAGGCGTATTATGTATTGTTTATGTATTTTTCTTGTTTTTTCGGGCATTTTGAGTATTTACGTAATATTCGGCCATTTTTGAGCAGTTACGAAAAGAAGTAAAGTTTTGTTTTTGTATTCGTCACGATATTCTAAGGTCATTGGTGCAAGTCAAATTTTTTTTGAGTTGTTTTTTGTATTGTTTATGTGTTTTTTTTATTTTTTGGCCATTTTAGGGCATTTACGTAATATTCAGCCTTTTTCCGGCAGTTACGAAAAGAAGTAAAGTTTTGTATTTTTATTCGTCACGATATTCTAAGGTCATTGGTGCAAGTCAAAAAAATTTGAGGTGTTTTTTGTATCGGTTGTGTCTTTCTTGATTTTTCGGCCATTTTTCGGGCAGTTACTAAAGGAAGTAAACTCTTTTTATTTTATTCGTCACTATATTTTAAGGTTATTGGTGCAAGTCGATATTTTTTTGAGGCATTTTTGTATTGTTTATGTGTTTTTCTTAATTTTTCAGCCATTTTCGGGCAGTTTCAAAAACAAGTAAACATTTGTTCTTTTATTCGTCACGATATTCTAAGGTCATTGGTACAAGTCAAAAAAAATTTAAGGCATTTTTTGTATTGTTTATGTATTTTTCTTGATTTTTTGGCCAGTTTGGTGCATTTATGTAATATTCGGCCATTTTCAGAAAGTTACGAAAAGAAGTAAAGATTTGTTCTTTTATTTGTCACGATATTCTAAGGTCATTGGTGCAAGTCAAAAAAAATTTGAGGGTTTTTTTGTATTATTTATGTGTTTTTCTTGATTTATCGGCCATTTTGAGGCATTTACGTAATATTTGGCCATTGTCGGGCAGTTACGAAATGAAGTAAAGTTATGTTCTTTTATTCGTCAGGATTTTCTAAGGTCATTGGTGCAAGTCAAATTTTTTTTGAGGCGTTCTTTGTATTGTTTATGTGTTTTTCTTGATTTTTCGGCCATTTTGGGGAATTTACGTAATATTCAGTCATTTTCAGGCAGTTACTAAAAGAAGTAAACTTTTTTTCTTATATTTGTCACGATATTCTAAGGTCATTGGTGCAACTCAAAAAAATTTGAGTCATTTTTCATTTTGTTTATGTGGTTTTCTTGACTTTTTTGTCATTTTGGGGCTTTTACGTAATATTCGGTCATTTTTGGACAGTTACTAATAGATGTAAACTTTTGTTCTTTTATTTGTCACGACATTCTAAGGTCATTGGTGCAAGTCAAAAAAATTTTTAGGCGTTTTTTCTATTGTTTATGTGTTTTTCTAGATTTTTCGGCCATTTTGGTGCATTTACATAATATTCCGCTAGTTTCATGCAGTTACTAAAAGAAGTAAACTTTTGTTCTTTTATTCGTCACGATATTCTAAGGTCATTGGTGCAAGTCAAAATATTTTTAAGGCTTTTTTTGTATTGTTTATGTATTTTTCTTGATTTTTCTGCCATTTTTGGGCATTTACGTAATACTCGGTCATTTTCGAGAAGTTACGAAAAGAAGTAAAGATTTGTTCTTTTATTTGTCACGTTATTCTAAGGTCATTGGTGCAAGTCAAAAATTTTGAGGCATTTTTTTGTATTGTTTATGTGATTTTCTTGATTTAACAGCAATTTTGAGGAATTTACGTAATATTCGGTCATTGCCGGGCAGTTACGAAATGAAATAAATTTATGTTCTTTTATTTGTCACGATATTCTAAGGTCATTGGTGCAAGTCAAGTTTTTTTTTGAGTCGTTTTTCGTATTGTTTATGTGTTTTTCTTGACTTTTCAGCCATTTTGGGGCATTTACATAATATTCTGCCATATTCGGACAGATACTAAAAGATGTAAACCTTTGTTCTTTTATTCGTCACGATATTCTAAGGTCATTGGTGAAAGTCAAAAAAAAATTGAGGCATTTTTTGTATTGTTTATGTGTTTTTCTTGATTTTTTGGCCAGTTTGTTGCATTTACGTAATATTCGGCCATTTTGGTACAGTTACTAAAAGAAGTAAACTTTTGTTCTTTTATTCATAACGATATTCTAAGGTCATTGGTGCAAGTCAAAGTTTTTTGAGTGGTTTTTTGTATCGTGTATGTATTTTTATTGATTTTTCAGCCATTTGGGGCATTTACGTAATATTCGGCCATTTCGAGTAGTTATGAAAAGAAGTAAAGATTTGTTCTTTTATTCGTCATGATATTCTGTGGTCATTGGTGCAAGTCAAAAAAATTGTGAGGCGTTTTTTGTATTGTTTATGTGTTTTCTTGACTTTTCGGCCATTTTGAGGCATTTACGTAATATTCGGCCATTTTTGGGCAGTTACAAAATGAAGTAAAGTTATGTTCTTTTATTCGTCACGATATTCTAAGGTCATTGGTGCAAGTCAAAATTTTTTTGAGGCATTTTTTGAATTATTTATGTATTTTTTTATATTTTTGGTCATTTTGGGACATTAACATATTATTTGACTATTTTCAGTCAGTTACGAAAAGAAGTAAAGTTTTTTTTTTATTTGTAACGATATTCTAATGTCATTGGTGTAAGTCAAAAAAAATTAGATGTGATTTTTGTATCGTTTGTGTTTTTCTTGATTTTTTGACCATTTTGGGGCATTTACGTAATATTCGACCATTTTCGGTCATTTACAAAAAGAAGTTAATCTTTGTTCTTTTATTCGTCATGATATTTTAAGGTCATTGGTGCAAATCGAAATTTTTTTGAGGCATTTTCTGTATTGTTTATGTATTTTCTTGCTTATTCGGTCATTTTGGGGTATTTACGTAATATTCAGCTATTTTCGGGCAGTTTATGTTCTTTTATTCGTCACGATATTCTAAGGTCATTGGTTCAAGTATAAATTTATTTTGAGGCATTTTTTGTATTGTTTATGTGTGTTTCTTGATTGTTCGGCCATTTTGGGGCATTTACGTAATATTCAGTCATTTTCGAGCAGTTACCAAAAGAAGTAAACTTTTGTTCTTTTATTTGTCACGATATTCTAAGGTCATTGAAGTCAAATTTTTTTTGAGTTTTTTTTTGTATTGTTTATGTGTTTTTCTTGATATTTAGGCCATTTTGGGGTATTTACGTAATATTCGGCCAGTTTTGGGCAGTACTAAATGAAGTAAACTATTGTTCTTTTATTTGTCACGATATTCTAAGGTCATTGGTGCAAGTGAAATTTTTTTTGAGGCGTTTTTCGTATTGTTTGTGTGTTTTTCTTGTTTTTTCGGCCATTTTGGGGGTATTTACGTAATATTCGGCCATTTTTGGGCAGTTACTAAAAGAAGTAAATTTTGTTCTTTTATTCGTCACGATATTCTAAGGTTATTGGTGCAAGTCGAAATTTATTTGAGGCATTTTTTGTATTGTTTATGTGTTTCTCTTGATTTTTTGGCCATTTTGGGGCATTTACGTAGTATTCAGCCATTTTCGAGAAGTTACTAAAAGAAGTAAACTTTTGGTCCTTTATTCTTCACGATATTCTAAGGTCGTTGGTGCATGTCAAAAAAAAATTTAGACATTTTTTTGTATTGTTTGTGTATTTTTCTTGATTTTTCGGCCATTTTGGGGCAT
Source organism: Solanum piurae (assembly GCA_029582685.1). NCBI lineage: Eukaryota > Viridiplantae > Streptophyta > Magnoliopsida > Solanales > Solanaceae > Solanum > Solanum piurae. The sequence goes on along the minus strand of JAJOOO010006934.1, from coordinate 7,591 downwards.
TTACATAATATTCGGCCATTTTTGGGCAGTTACGAAAAGAAGTAAAGGTTTGTTCTTTTATTTTTCACGATATTCTAAGGTCATTGGTGCAAGTCGAATTTTTTTTGAGGCGCTTTTTGTATTGTTTGTGTTTCTTTTATATTTCGGCCATTTTGAGGCATTTACGTAATATTCTGCCATTTTCGACAGTTATGAAATGAAGTAAAGTTATGTTCTTTTATTCGTCATGATATTCTAAGGTCGTTGGTGCAAGTCGAAATTTTTTTGAGACGTTTTTTGAATTGTTTATGTATTTTTCTTGATTTTTCGGCCATTTTGGGGGAATTTACATAATATTTGACCATTTTCAGTCAGTTACGAAAAGAAGTAAAAAAAAATTTCTTTTATTTGTCACGATATTCTAAGGTCATTGGTGCAAATTAAATTTTTTTGAGGTGTTTTTTTGTATCGTTTATGTGTTTTTCTTGATTTTTTAGCTATTTTGTGCCATTTACGTAATATTCGGCCATTTTTGGGCAGTTACGAAAAGAAGTAAAATTTTGTTATTTTATTCGTCACGATATTCTAAGGTCATTGGTGGAAGTCAATTTTTTTTTGAGGCGTGTTTTGTATTGTTTATGTATTTTTCTTGATTTTTCGGCCATTTAGGGGCATTTACGTAATATTCGGTCATTTTCAGGCAGTTATGAAAAGAAATAAAATTTCGTTCCTTTATTTGCCACGATATTCTAAGGTCATTGGTGCAAGTCAATTTTTTTTTGAGGTGTATTTTGTATTGTTTATATTTTTTCTTTATTTTTTGGCCATTTTGGGGAATTTATGTAATATTCGGCTATTTTCGGGCAGTTACGAAAAAGAAGTAAAGTCTTGTTATTTTATTCGTCATGATATTCTAAGGTCATTGGTGCAATTCAAATTTTTTTGGAGGCATTTTTTGTATTGTTTATGTGTTTTTCTTGAATTTTCGGTCATTTTGGGTCATTTACGTAATATTCGGCCATTTTCAAATAGTTATGAGAAAAAGTAAAGTTTTGTTCTTTTATAGGAATTTTTCTTCTTCTTCTTCTTCTCCTTCTGCTTCTTCTGCTCCTCCTTCTCCTCCCCCTTCTTCTTCTTCTTCTTCTTCTTCTTCTTCTTCTCCTCTTCCTCTTAAGTTAGATTAAAATCATAATTACCCATTTAACCCTCAACTTTAAGTGTGAACTGCCCAGGGATCACATACTCAATGAATCATAAGGGAGTAGGAACTACATCTAACAACCCAATATGCATGAAATTTCAGACTTCTTTCATTCAAGGAGGAACTACCATCTCCAAACTTAAGACCAATGCTCAACACAATCTCATGGAGCCTAAATATAATTTATATAGAAAGCACGTATTCAAGAAGGAAATCTCCACTCCAAGCTAAGGCATGCTCAATAACTCATGAAGTCTATAAGCAACTCATACTCAATACTCAACAACATTATGAAAATACATCATAAAAGCCATTTTCTTTCAAACTTAAGATTTTTCATGAACATGCAAATTTAAGGAAATCATGTAAACACATAAAACACACATGACTTCAAACAAAATCAATCTCATTACCTCAAGCTACAATAGGAGGAAAAAGATGAGGATACCGGGACATCATATCGGCCTCGGCCTCCCAAGTAGCACCCTCAACTAGATGGTTTCTCCATAACACTTTCACGGAGGCAACCTCTTGGTTTGTCAATCTCTTAACTTGTCGGTCTCAGATCTCAACCGGAACTTCTTCATAAAAAAGGTTCTCTTTCACTTCAAACCCTTCTAGGGGAATTATGGATGTCGGATCTCCAACACACTTTTTCAACATCGAGACATGGAAAACTGGATGCACCAACGCCAACTCATTTGGCAAATCAATCTCATATGCAACCTTACCAACACGCCTCAAAATTTGATATGGGCCTACAAAATGGGGACTAAGCTTCCCTTTCTTACCAAACCTCATTACACCCTTCATGGGTGAGATTCTCAAGTAAACCCAATCAAGCACATCAAATTCAAGGTCTCTCCTTCTAACATCCGCATAAGACTTTTGTCAACTTTGGGCCGTTCTCAACCTTTTTCTAATGATTCGAAGTTCGGATTGTTCGTTCTGCTTGCCCATCGGTTTGGGGGTGAAAAGTTGTGCTAAGCTTAACTTTCATGCCAAGATCCTTTTTGAAGGACTTCCAAAACTGTAAAGTAAACTAAGTACCTCTATCGGAGATAATGGACAAGGGAACTCCATGAAACCTTACCATCTCTCTCAAATAAAACTTAGCATAATCTTCCGTCGTATAGAGAACCTTGACGAGAATGAAATGGGACGACTTCGTCATTCGGTCTATTATAACCCAAATCAAATCATGTTGATGCCGAGTGCGTGACAATCCCACTGTAAAGTCCATATTCAAATCTTCCCACTTCTAAGTAGGAATGCTAATATCTTGGGATAAACCTCCTAGTTTCTTATTCTCAACCTTCACTTGTTGGCAATTAGGACACTTAGACACAAATTCCGCATTATCCTTTTTCATCCTATTCCACCAATAGATCTCCCGCAAATCATCGTACATCTTAGTGGCTCCTAGGTGAATAGAATACCGAGAACTATGGGTTTCTAACAAGATCTGTTCCTTCAAGTCATCAACATTAGGAACACATAAATGACCTTGATACATTAGGACACCATCTCCTCCTTAGGAGGAAGCCTTTACGGACTTCTTTAGCACCGCCTCTTTCAATTCAACTAAGGTCGGATCAAGACATTGCTTTGCTTTAACATCATCCACGAAAGATGATTCGGAACCAATATGGACCATAATACCACCCTTGATGGAATCCACTAGTTGAACTCCCAATTGAGCCAACCTATGAACATTTCAAACCAACTCTTTTCTCTCATCATCAACATGTGCAACACTACCCATGGATAACCAACTAAGGGAATCCGCCACCACATTTGCTTTACCGGGGTGATAGAGCACACTCATATCATAATCTTTCAAAACTCAAGCCACCTTTTCAGATGGGTCGCATGCTCTTCATCACTCCAAGAATAAATGAGGATATCATCAATAAAGACGATGAAGAACAAGTCCAAATATTGTTTGAACACCCTGTACATTAAATCCATGAAAGTTGCAGGAGCATTTGTAAGTCCAAAAGACATAACTAGAAATTCATTGTGACCATACTGAGTCTTGAAAGCTATCTTCGGGATGTCACTATTTCTGACTCTGAGCTAATGATAGCCGAATCTGAGGTCTATTTTAGAAAAGCAACTATCACTCTGAAGTTGGTCGAATAAGTCATCAATCTTAGGGATATGATATATTTTTTTGATTGTGAATTTTTCTAACTGCCGATAGTCAATGCACATTCTAAGAGAACCGTCTTTATTTTTCACGAATAACACTGGAGCACCCCATGGAGAGATACTAGGTCTGATGAAGCCCTTATCTAGAAGGTCTTTCAACTACTCTTTCAATTCTTTAAGATCGGTTGGATCCATTCTGTAAGGAGGAATCAAAATAGGCTGGGTATTTGAAAGGAAAACTATTCCAAAGTCGATTTCCCTTTCGGGAGAAATCTGGGAAGATCTTCTGGGAACACTTCAAGAAACTGATTTACTACTGGGATTGACTCAAGAGTTGGGGTTTCAGAGTTTGAATCCTTAACCTGAACAAAATGATAGATATACCCTTTGGAAATCAATTTTCTGGCCTTAAAGTAAGAGATGAATCGACCTATAGGCGCTGAGCTACTACCCTTCCACTCTAAGACTGGCTCGTTTGGAAACTAAAATCGAACTATCCTAGTTCTCTAATAGACCGAGGTATAAAAGGAATGTAGCCAATCTATGCCTAGAATGATATCAAAATCTACCATTTCTAACTCTACAAGGTCTGTTGAGGTGAGTTTCTAAGAAACTGCGACAAGGCAATTTCTACATACCCGTTTAGCTATAACTGAATCACCAATTGGAGTAGAGACTGAGAAGGATTCTGAGAGAGTTTCTAGAATGACACAACTTCTGCTATATAGGGAGTTACAAAAGAAAGTGTAGCCCCTGGGTCTAACAATGCATAAACATCTAAATGAAAGACTCTCAATGTACCAGTGACCACATCGGGAGAATCTTCTTGCGAGCATGAAGAGCATACAACCTATTTTGGCGTTGACCATCATCTGTACCAAAGGAGGCACCCTGCTGGGTGGGGCGACCCGCTGGAGTTGCTAAAGTAGTAGACCGAGTTTTGTTACCTCCTTGTCCTTTCTTTGCAGAAGGACAATCCTTCAACTTGTGAGCAGACTGACCACACCTAAAGCACCCCTCTATGCCTGAAAGACACTCTCCCTAATGAATCTTACCACACTTTGGACAAGTTGGAAAAATCTGGTTACCTGAAACACTCCCCTGTGACTTAGAGCCTGATACTCTGCCTTTCTTGTCCTGTCAAAACTGGGGGATGGAGCACTAGATAATGAAGGTGTTGGGGATGTATACCTCTACTGAAACTGTGAGCGATTTCCACCACTCGATCTCTGCTGAGAGTATTCAAAAATTCCCTGTTCTAGCGTTCTTCATTGTCCTTAGCCATTTCCCTAAGCTTATCGCCCTCAACCTTCTGAGCATGAGTCATGAGATATCCATATCCCCTAACAACTTAGCATTCTTGCACTTGGTCTTTACTAAATCTGACACTCCAAACTAGAACTTGCTCATTTATGCCCTCGAATCAAAAACCATATGTGGAGCATACCTGGAGAGTTGAGTGAACTTCAGTCTGTATTCTTGGACTGACATTGAGTCCCACTTCAAGTTCATAAACTCCTCAGCCTTAGCCTCCCTCAACTCTCTTGGGAAGAACCTATCTAGAAAAGCTCTAGTAAAACAGTCCCATGTCATAGGAGCTGTATTCTCACCCTTGTTTTCCTTCCACCGTGTGAACCAAATATGACCCACATCCTCGAGTTGATAGGATACTAACTCAACACTCAACACTCTCAGTACCAATCACTTTCATTTACCTCAAGAATATTCTTAACCTCATCAATGAAGTTCTGTGGGTCTTCACCAACCTTTGACCCTAGAAATTCTAGTAGATTCTTACGAACAAAGTCTCGAACACTAGCTGCAGTTGATCCACCATTAGTGTTTGCAGGAACTGTGGCCTGCTGATTGTTCTGATTAGCTACACTCTGAGCCAAGAGCTGGATCGCATCGTGAAATTCTACATTCGTAACTTCTTTGTTCAGGATTGGAGGAACTACGTTAGTATTGTGTGCATTAGTATTCTGTGTGTTAGCTCTACAAGGAGGCATGATCTAAAGCATATAACGACGAATTAGAAAGGAGAAGTTGAATCATACCTCACGCACAATAAGAATAGAAAAGAAAGTGAAGTTTTTCCTTATACACTTCGTAGCCTCCACCTCATAGGTGCGGCGTGCTTCACACTCATGAAATAAACTCTATTTTCTGTGACTTTCGACACCCTAGGACTCTTGAACCTAATGCTCTGATACCAAGTTTGTCACTTCCCGATGCTGCCCCCTAGACATAACACGAGACCTAAGATCACGGGTGACCCCAAGCTAACCCTGAGTCTGACATATATCAAGCATACTGAAAATGACTAAGTAAAACATGTACTATGCGGAAGCTAAAAATAGTGGATACCTAAAATGGGGAAAACCCAACTAGTCAGAATATATAAGATATAATAATAAGACTTTAGTGATGACTGAATAAACACTTAACAAATCGAGCTGAATCTACTACTATGTCTGAAAAGCCTTTACTAGATTGAGTTGCTAGGACATGCCCCAGCTAACTCTAGAAAAACTCAAAAACTTGAAATAAAGACTAAAATAGAAAGCATGTCTATTATCCTTAAAGTATGAGGACTCACTAGTAAAGCTGCTGAAGTCGAATTGAGAATTGATCTAAGCATGATCTGCATGCTGAGTGCCTGAACCTACATGATGAATCTATGTAGCACAAAGCATGTGTTAGTACTTGGAATGTACTGAGCATGCATGATATATATATGCTAAGCTAAAAAAATTAAATAAGCTAAACAATGCATAACTGAGCAATGATATAATCTGAACAAGGATATAGATATGTACTGAAGTATAAATAAAAGATAAACTGAATGGAATGACCAAGTACTAATCATGAAGATAACATGTTGAACTGTATACTGAAGTAACTATTAAAAGCATGGTCAATGCACTAAGAGTCTGACTATGGGAGCTACTATCGACCGATATAAACCACGTGAGCTGAACGTGGAGTCCGACGAATGCGCCCAATCGAGAGGACCCAATATACCTTGCAAGGGGTAAAAAGGCATGAATGTGGCGTGATCACTAAAACTGATTCCCAACTAAGGGGATTTATAAACCTATGCAGGCACGTAGTTCTATGACTTTGAGGGTATGCTGAACCCTAGTCCAACTCGCTGCTAAGTCTCCTCCCATCTGAATATTCTTGAAGCTATAATACACTAAATATGAATAGCTCCAAAACTGACATTCTAACTGAGAATGAAACATTAATAAACTGAGAATATGGCATTTGAAATCTGAAGCATGAACTTTTGTTTGATTGGCCTAGCAAGTATAATTCATGAACTGGGATAAATTTACACAAGCTAGAGTTTTGAGTTTTATGCAAGGAATTATACTGGATTGTCAAGAAACAAGTTATTCAAATCAAAGGAACCATAATCAAAATAAATCTTGAAAATCTAGAAACCCTAGGTTTGAACAGTTTATGAGTATCTAAAGAACTAACTGAATTCTAGGAACCTAATGGGTGAAAGGAACCCACTAGTGAAATCCCACATACCTGATGAATAAATCTACAAAGAAATCCTTTGGATTTTGGGGCTGAACTTCGAAGAACACCTCTGTTTGTTTTGGAAGAAACTGGCAACTTTTCCTCTTCTTTTTGCTTTAAGTTGGGTGATACTTTGGAGAATGAGGGTTCTGTGTCTGACTAGATTATTAGGGTTAAGCTAAGGAAAAATACATAGTTTAGGCATCAAACAACTTAGTTTAAGTTCCTAAAGTATAGTGGAAAATACAAAAATGACCCTAACTTAAAGCTGACGAAGTGCCACTCACGAGGGGACTGACGAACCGTTGTTTGAACCACTGCCCGTCAACTGGGTCGTGGTTTGTTGCTCTGCTCGACAAGCCTTCACTAAAACGAGCATAAATTTTTACTCTAAGCTTGGATTTTAGCAAACTTTGTTGCGTTGGAAAGATGATTCAATTATCTTTAATTTGATATGTCTTGGGCCACCTAGTTCATTTTGTGCTAAAATATATGACTGTTTGAAGATGACCCAAAAGCCATTTTTCTCTAAATAGATATTGACCCTCACCTACGGCCATACCTATGGTCTGTAGGTCCAACCACATACCTTATTGGTCAGCCATGGGTGGGATCAGATACTCCTAAGTCTGGAACCCAACGACGAGACCTCACCTACGGTTCGTGGTCTGACACACGGTCCGTCGGTGGTTTCCGTTGGTCCTGACACCAGATCCTGTAAAG
>JAJOOO010006933.1:0-35547 GCA_029582685.1 Solanum piurae | reverse complement strand
ATCAAGGGTAGGGGTGAAAAAATAAAAATTTGAAGTTGAAAATATTTTTAAAAAACAAACTTAAGTTTTTTTTTGGGGCGTGGGGGGCTGGTAGGGGAGAAGGGGGTGGGGGGGTCGAGGGTAAGGGTGAAAAAATGAAATTTTGAAGTTGAAAATATTTTTTAACAACAAACTTAAAAAAAAAAAAATTTGGGGTGGGGTGGGGAGCTGGTAGGGGGGTTGAGGGAGGGGGTGGTCGAGGGTAGGGATGAAAAAATGAAATTTTGAAGTTAAAAATATTTTTTAAAAATAAACTTAAATTTTTTTTTGGGGGTGTGGGGCTGATAGGGTGGCGGATGGGGGTGGAGGGGTCGAGGGTAGGGGTGAAAAAAATGAAATTTTGAAGTTGAAAATCTTTTTTAAAAATAAACTTAAATTTTTTTTTGGGGGTGGGTGGGTGGTTGGTGGTGGAGTCGAGGGTAGGGGTGAAAAAATTAAAATTTTGAAGTTTTAAATATTTTTTAAAAACAAACTTAAATTTTTTTTCCGTAAAATGTTTTCCTTCATACCAAACACACCCTATATTATAATTTATTTTTAAAAATCTAGGTGTATTTATTTTAGTTAGTTGGCAGCAATGAAGTGGTTCACTTTTCCACGTCGACGCATTTGTATATCACGCATTTTGCCTGAAATATTCGAGTGTTTTTTTGTTAAAAGGTTGGATAGTTAAAGTGTCTGTTTGTGCACTATAAAAGTTGAAGTTGAAATTTAAAGTCAAGTTTAGGATCCAATATATGTATTATGCCTAAATTTAAACAAGAGAAATAATATACATTATTTAAAAATTATATTAAAAATATTATAAATTACCTACATAAATTAAGACAAATTAAGTAGTTGGATCCGTGTTGCACGTGCTCATTGTGTCTAGTGCATTTAATAAGGCCATTGGAATTGACTATTCAGAATCGGAGATATCAACCATGCATGTGACCTACTGACATCAGAGATTCATTGCCATTTTTTGGCTTTTATGATTTTTTGGAGATTCAAGTCAATGGTTGACAGAAAAAAGATTAATTAAATTGGTGATATTTCTGTAGTGAAATTAGTGGTGTGCAATATTTAAATTGAATTGATAAAATTGCTATTGATTTATTGTTATTAGGTTGTTAAGTTAACGAATTTTTTAATGATTTTATAAAATAATATTATCAAACTATCGGTTCAGTTTTGATTTTTAATATTGAGTTATTGGTTGGAACAATAACTCATTAAGAAGTTAGTGATTAACTTTGAAGTTTCCTTTTTTCCCTTAATGAAATGATATACAATTACATAATTATTTAAAGATTGTTTTAGACCACAAATTATCTTGCTTTTTCTTAAAATATCATGTCAAATATAACGGTGCCACATAAAATGAAACATAAGGAATGCTAGGCATGCTCATAATGCACGCTTAATCATAATTAGGGGTGTGAAAAAATTCAATCGATCAATAAATCGAACTAATAAAAATGCTATTGATATATTGCTATTGAGTTGTTACGTTAACGAATTTTCAATGGTTTATAAAAAAAATCAAATTATTGGTTCAGTTTTGATTTTTAATATTGAGTTATTGGTTGAATCGATAACTCATTATGAAGGTGGTGATTAACTTTGAAATTCCATTTTTACCCTTAACGAAATGATTTACAATTATATAAATACCTAAAGATTGTTCAAGACCATAAATTTCAATATATCTTTTTTTAAAATTCCATATCAAATCTAACAGTGTCATATGAAACCTAAGGAATGCTAGACATTTTCACAATACACACTTAATCATAGTTGCATGAAAAGCTAGTCAACTCTCAAAACATTGAATGGACCTTCGGAATTTGGAACCTCATACACACAAATAAAATATGCAAATTGACTAAACTTGACGTTTCGGACTCAATGGAACCATCTAAATACGAATCTAAGATTTCCTTGACCCGAAACTTGTGCTAGTCATAAAAAACGAACATAACGCCTAAAAAGGCAAAATCAAGATTGAAACCTCTAAAAATTCAAGCAAGACCTCAGTTAAGCCTAAAATTATCCCCTGAATATAGCAAAACTCTCAAAATTCTGATCCAAGTATTTGAACCCCCAATGTTGACCAAAGTCAACCCAAAGGCTAAAATTTCAATAATTTCCAACTTAGAACCTCAAATCCTTAAAACGACTCCTAATTTAAAATCGACAACTCTTTTAGACCAATTTCCATATTTCAGGACGGACGGAATCGATAGAATTCTATTTCGATACTCGAAACTCCAAAAGACACTGAAACTGACTTCTTAACAATTTTAGCCTTTTGACTCAAAAAAACTTACAAAATTCACAACTTTCACTCAAAGTTAGAAACAAACTTTCAAAACTCAATCAGAAAATACTCGGGGTCAATATCGGGAATAAAATGGTTATTTTACAAAAAAAATTAAAATATGACCAACCGAATCATTACAAACCATTTATCATTTTAATTTCTCATTTATATGACTCCCTTTGAGTCCCAAAAAAAGCATAAGCTTACCATTTCATTAACATTTTATGATTTAAGTCCAAATCTTTTAATTATTTATGCCAAAAGTGATTTGATTAATCAAAAACGTTTAGTTGTTGAGGTGATAAATAAGATAAAATTGGATGTACTAGAATAAATATCAAAAAGCAAAATTGATTCTTTGAAACAAAGAAGAAAACCAAAATGAGAAGGTTTGCTAATTTCTTGCCTATAAAAAAATCCCACACCAACCACACAGTTAAGGGAAAAAAAATGGCTTCTCTCTACGCAAATTCTAAGAACACTCTTGTTAATGGCTTGGACAAATTCTCTGATCCTAACTATGTTTCAATTTTTGACACGACGCTTCGTGATGGAGAGCAGGCACCTGGTGCCTCCATGACGGCTACACAAAAGATGGTAATGTTAAATTAAATGATCATCTTATTTTGGGACTTGTGTAGAATTATTATTTAAATTTTAGCCCCAAAGTGTGTAGTATAAATATAGAGACATTCATGTAAATGAACAAAACAAGAGCAATCAATATTCAAGCAACACAAAAGTCTCCTTTAAAAACTCTTTTGTGTATTTCTTCATTCTCTTAGTGATCTAAGTTTTTCCCGAAATCTTGACTTGCATGATAATGCTTTGCACTTAAAATGATGAGCAAAATAGTGTCATCTCTTCCAAGTGAGAATATTGTCAATGGCAACATTAAGAAAGTAGTAAAGGTGACACCACCAGGGCCAAGAAAGAAATTGCAACTAGCAGTGATAGAGCCTGGGTTGGGAAGTGGTGTTTCTTCACCTGACTATATATTGGATAATTACTTAAAGACACTTACACAAAGAGTTAAATATCATCTTGGTAATATTTTACTATTCTCCTTCATTTGATCTTCTGTCTTTCATGTAAATTATTAACTAGTTCATAAATTTGACACATAAAAACATTGAATGAAAGCAAACGTAGGGATTCCCTTACGAACGAATGCAATACGTGGAAGGCTTACAGATGTAGTACTAATTTATAATGTGAAAATTAAAGATTAATTTATGAATTATATAATTGATCCTTTTGTCTCTCTAGGTTTTCCAGAGAACATATGTTATGATCACCACGTTGCTTTAGCTCCACTTTTGCAATTTCATTTAAATAATTGTGGTGATCCTTTCACGGAAAATCCTGTGGATTTTCATTCAAAAGATTTGAAGTGGCTGTTTTGGATTGGTTTGCCAAATTATGGGAAATTGAGAAGGATGAATATTGGGGTTATGTTACTCATGGTGGCACAGAAGGCAATCTTCATGGAATTTGGATGGGGTAAGTATCTACTATCACGCTGATAAAAATGGTTTTTACCGACAATAAATATGTACATTAACAAAGACTATTAAAGTCTTTATCTACACTAGTTAATATATTGTCATTGGATTCAATGTTGTTATAGACTTTAGGATCATTTACAAAACATATTAATTACCTCTAAAAAAACATATTTAACCACAATTAAGTTATTACAATATCTACCATTGTTAGCATTTCCAAATTCCTAAATGGACCTACATTAATGTATTCAAAGGAGGTTAATTGATACATCTTTGCACAAAAACTACACTATATATGTAACCACATGGATAATATTGTGCCCAAAGTCACATCTAACTATCTACTTGAGTCTTGTGTGCTTTGATTAATTTCCCTACATATTATCAAGATGTGTCAATTGCTAAATTAGTGGTCCCAACATGTCTTGTGAGGCATTCATATATAAGTTTGTGCTAACACATTTATAATAAATTGCAAAGAGAATATCACCAATTTAGTTCAAAAAATTCCGTACTTTATAGCTATTTTGGAATATCAAAAGTTGTAGTGAATGGTGACAAATTCGTAATATTAAGAGTTGATATGACAGAAAGTAAAATATAATAATGTTCTTAATTTTTTAGTTTTTTTAAATTAACTCAATAATAGTTTCTTTGTAGGCGAGAGGTACTTCCTAATGGAATCTTATACGCATCAAAAGATTCTCATTATTCGGTCTTCAAAGCTGTAAGATTGTACAAAATAGATTTGGAAATGATCAACACATCAACAAATGGAGAGATGGATTATTCTGATTTGAGAGCAAAATTGCTTCATAACAAGGACAAACCAGCAATTATAAATATTAATATTGGTAAATATTCATATTTATTTCATTCTTTAATTAATTATCTCATTCTCTTAATTAGAGCTCTAGCCTGGCCTTTTTCTTAATGGTAGGAACTACATTCAAAGGGGCTGTTGATGACATTGATGTTATTCTTCAAACACTTGAAGATTGTGGTTATTTCCATAATAAGTTTTACATCCATTGTGATGCAGCACTAAGTGGACTTATTGTCCCTTTCATTAAAAATGTGAGTTTTCTGACACATGTCCAGCAGACACTTTAAGGATATATACTACAATTAAAAGTAAAATTTTGATTGTTTGGAATTCAATTAATTGAAAACAAGTGATTAGCTTTAAGAAGCCAATTGGGAGTGTCACAATTTCAGGTCACAAGTTCTTAGGATGTCCAATTCCTTGTGGAGTTCAAATAACAAGAAAAATTCACATCGCTTATCTCTCGAGAAATGTGGAATACATTGCTTCTATGGATGCTACAATTTCTGGAAGTCGAAATGGTTTAACTCCAATTTTGTTGTGGTATAGTTTAAGCTCAAAAAATCAAATTGGGATACAACAAGATGTTAAGAGATGCCTCAACAATGCTAGATATTTGAAAGATCGTCTTCAGCAAGCAAATATCAGTGTCATGCTTAATGAGTTGAGCACTATAGTTGTACTTGAGAGGCCTCATGATCATGAATTTACTCGTCATTGGCAACTCTCTTGCGTGAGGGATATTGCACATGTTATTGTTATGCCAAGTATCACAAGAGAAACATTAGACGATTTCTTCATTGATTTGGTGCAAAAAAGAAAAATGTGGTACCAAGATGGAAGCATTAAGCCTCCTTGTGTTGCAGATGATATTGGTGCTCAAAATTGTGCATGCGCTCTTCATAATGGTCAGTATATTCCTTTCAGGAAACGAACACCTTATAATGATCTAGGCGATGAAATCTCAACATGAATTTGCTACAATTGGATGGAATTGTAGGTTCTTTTCATGTTCTGGTTGTATCTTTTTTTTTTGTCTATGCTACTTACATTGTGATTTGAAACTAGTTAAGTTGGTTGTATGACGTCCATATGTAGATTGTCTAATCAATCAATAAATAAATTACGGACTTCATGTTAAGTTGTGTTGCTTTTAGGTAATACTCCCTCCGTTGGTCTAGTTTAACTTGACATGAAATTTAAGAAAATAAAGAACACAACAACTATGGAAATGCATCACTGTCTATGGAGGATTATGAAAGCAAACACAATAACTATGGTGATATTGTTGCCTTCAACTTTAGTAATGAGCAATATTACAATCAATTGGTTCACATGATCAAACAAATGTGGATGGTAGAGGCAACAAACACAAGTGGAGGACTTATAATTAATGTAAATCAATGACTGGTACAATCTTAAAACATATTTGCTCATGTTTTTCTGTTTTACATCCTACTACTTAAACAATATATTCAGGTGCATCCTGTGTCACAATTTAAGCTCTTTCACTTCAAATGGAGGACATATTTACTTTTTCTATTTTAAATCCTATTACTTAAATAATAAATTTTTATATATATAAAAAGTGTTAAATTTAACTGTAGACCTCACACGGCAAACAAAATTCATTATTATTGTCTTGTTTGTAACTCTAAAGACGAACTCCACGAAATCTAACATCATTCTCTCTACTTTCTCTATCAAAATTTACTATTTTCTCTTTCTTAAACCAGAAATGGGTATTAGGTCAATGGAATAATATTTTAGGAAAGAGATTATAGTAAAATTTGTTAGAGAAAGTAGAGAAAATGGTGTTAGATTTTATGGAGTTCTTTCTTTGGAACTAACAAAGAAGACAATAATGGTGAATTTTGTTAGTCACGTAGGATTAATAGTTACATTTAAGTTATCTTTTATAAACATGTTAGGTTTAGGGTAAAACACCAAAATGAACACCTTTTGGTATACATTAAGGACCATTTCAAACAAGTGAAATATAGTAAAGATCGAAATGAACACCTTTGTTATACAATAAGGATCATTTCAATCAACTAAAATATATTAAGGACCAAAATAAAGCATTACACATACATTAATGATCATTTTGGTTATTTTCTCTTCTCTTAAATATCATTATTATCATAACAAAATGTAAACTTGGATTGTTGAAACTGAACAAATGTAGTTTTCAAGGGCAGTAGCGGGGATACCTATATATATTAGGATCTGGTTCAATCGATTCCCTTAATTGAAAAGTGATAATATTGTGATGTCCAAGCTTAAGATAAGAAGTCACATATCGACAAAACACAGGAGAGATATTGGGTATATTTATAAGTAGGTCTTACAAATTAGTGACGCGTTTTAAAGTTGTGCGGGCCTAGTCCTAAAACGCACAATATCACTAGCCGGCTGGTCAATTACAAAAGGTATCAAAGCCACTCCTGTGTCATCCTTATCAATGTGAACCAGATTGCAACTGAGTTGAGGAAAATTCTGATAAGATAGGGCAAACCTCAGTACTGAGTCTAGGCAAATCCCATGAGGTGGGAAAAATCTTAGCGAGGACGTTGAGTCCATAGAGGGGTATGTGATACCCCATCTTTAGATTAGAAGTCCCACATAGACAAAACACAGGATATATGTTGGGTATATAAGTAAGGAGGTCTTACCAACTAGTGATGCATTTTAAAGTCGTGCGAGCCTAGGCCCATAGCGAACAATATCACTAGCGAGCTAGGCCTTTACAAATGGTACCAGAGTCACTCCAGTGTCAGCATTGTCTATGTGGGCCAGATTTCAATTGAGTTTAGGCAAATCTCAGTAGGGAAGACCAAACCTCAGTGCTGAGTCTAGGCAAATCTCATTCGGTTGGGTAAACCTCACCGAGGACGCTGAGTCAATAGAGGGGGTGTATGTGACGCTCATGCTTAAGATAAAAAGTCTCACATAAAAAAAATATAATAGATTGTTGGGTATATAAGTTAGCAGACTTTACCAACTAGTGACGCATTATAAAGCCGCACGGGCCTAGGGCCAGAGTAGAAAGTATGCGGGCTGGACCGTCACAAATATATATAAGATAATTTTTTTTGCATATCTATACTTTGTTGAATCTTCCTAAAAATGGTAAATATTAGATTATTTTTTTACTCCTTATGCTAGAATATCTAACTCAGTTGTTCAAGAAAATAGCTCAACGGTAAAAAAAAAAAAAACACGAGAGAAAAATTGATTTATAGATTTCTTCATTTAATTCAATTTATCTTTTTTGTGTATAAATAAAAAAAATTAGAGCAAAACTAATTAAGTATATTAGTCATTGTTATTTTTCTAAGAAAACTAATAAATACCACCTCTATCACAACTTAATGGCCAACTTAAATATTTTAGTGAATCACATTAACTTTGTGAGAACTATTTAAATTATTTGGTCAAAATCTATAAATTATAGATATGTGCTTATTAAATTAAATAGTCCTGAATTTGATTGCTCTTCATTAACTTTTTGAGAACTGTTTGAATAGAGGAGTCTACTAGTGTGAATGTGAAGATGTAGAGAATATCAAATAAAATTAAAATCAGTCACTTTGAAAAGATGATGTTGCCCAAATTATATCATCAAATGAGAATTTAGTAGTTGTTGTCAAAATATAGCAACCCAATAAGGTTGGGGTTCAATTCCACAAAAAGTGTGGTGAGAGTACTTACAGTTTGCAAACAAAATTTAATCCAAAAGCAGACTATAAAACGAGATATCCTTATTTTCTTCATTATTTCAATTTAATTTCTCAAAAGAATACCTTGGCGATCAAGATGAGACAATTGAACCAATAAGGAAACACAATTTTACTTCTTCATTCAATCCAAGTATAGAGTGGATAATTCATCGGTCAAGAGGAATATAAACGTGAAGAAAAGGGTGACAATCTGCTTCTTCATTTTATTCAATTTAGTTTTGTTCATTAAGTCTCTTACTAAGAAGGACACACAAAATGGGTCAAGAACCAACCCAAATCTAAATTTTCTCGGGTCAAAATGGGTTAGGTAATAAATTATGAAACAAGTCAAGATCCAATCCAAATTTAACTAAGTTTTAATTATTTTAGTACCTAATAAAATTATTTTTTTCTTTACTATGGCTATATGTAACATATAAAAAAATTAAAAAAATTAAAAATATTTTAACAAGATTTTGAGTCAATTTGAATTACATATCCACCCAATTTTTAATGGATTAAATTGAGTTAGATTGAATTGGGTTAAGCTAAATGGGTTGGACGGGTTAAGCAAGATAGATTTAATTTTGTCACCCCTAATCTCAATCTAGTTAAAGTCTGATTTAAGTAAAGCACAACGATAATTAAAAAAAATATCTCCTTTTTATTTCATAATATTTATCTTGTTGTAATTTTATCAAAATAACAGGGTGCATGATAAATTTATTCTACATCTTATCATTGTTTTACATAATTATTCTTTTATTTTTACTCTTATTAAGTAATTGTTAGTATTCGTGCTGGCGCGTTGCGCGGATTAAATGTCATAATTTTTAAATTAAATGTGATATAACTTATGTAAGATTTAAAATATATAACTTATTTAATTGACTGGTAAGAATGATAATGATTAACTTAAAAACGGTAATAGTTATAATTGATTTCAAATTAAAATGAAAATATTAAATTTATTATTATAATTATTATAATTATTATAATTATTATTGTTAAAATGGTTATTCACGATAATTTTAAGTAATTCTTCAATAAAATTTAATTATTATAATTTTTATAACACGGTGTTATGGACATGAACGACTCAAATCAGGGATCTTAATAGCAATATGGAAACTAAGTACTCAGAACTCAAGAACTCAAGGACTCAAGAACTCAAGAACTCAAGAACTCAAGAACTCGAAACTCAACAACACTACTCATCCCATGAATACTCAATTCATAGGGTTCATGTTGAAATATAGACATAAACGAATCAACTCAAGAATCTTAATGAATAACCTATAGCATTTCACTAATTAGGAATAGAATTTCAAAAAAGAATCAACAACTCAATAACTCAAAATCAACTTATCTCAAGAATACTCAAATCTAGGGATAGAATTCTAGATTACTCTTTTACTGATTTGAAAGTAGATGTGGGGTGTGAGGACGAACTAGTCCAACACTATGATATCCTTACATACCTGAAAGAAAAGAACAAGGTTCATGAATAATCTTGAAGAAAAACTTGATTAGAAGCCTTGAAACCCTAGCTTGAAGTTAAACAATCAAGAAAACCTTTCTTGAGATTCTTGAATTAGTTTCTTGAAACTCTATGGCCAAGAATTATGATTTTCATTAGTGATTCATAATTGTATGGATGAATTTGAGTTGAAAATAATGGAATTCTTGAAGAAAGACTTACCTTGAAGAAGAATCTTGAAAAAGATTGAAACAATCTTGAATAGAGTCTTCTACTTTGATTTTTCCTTAGGGTTTTGCCTTAGGGTTTGAGAGAGAAGAGAATGATGAATTAAGAGTCTAAAATCAGATTGTTTTGGGTCTTTAATTAGTCAAGAACTTCGTTTAGGATTTTCTTAGAGGTAAAAAGACAAAAAAAACCTTTTTTAATGTTTTCCCGTCAGCTAATTCATCACAACGCTGTATCCGGTTACAAAACTGGTCATAACTTTTTACTCAAAATTTGGATTGATGTGAAATTCGTGGCGTTGGAAAGAAGATTCAAATACCTTTAATTTGATAGGTTATGGACCACGTAACTCTTTATATTCTAAGAGATATGGTCGTTTGAAGTTGACCTAAGTTGAATCTTACATCAAAACTTAATCGGTAAGGAAACTTTCAACTCAACTTTGTGCTAGGAGTTTCTAGTGATCTTAATTGATAACCAAAATCATTCCCACACTAAAGCATTTACTTTTTCACATATGGGCAATTTAAGAATCACCCGATATGACCCTACAAGTAAATGAAGAATGGTTCCAATCTTAACTTAAAATTTTTCGAGTGTTACAATTTCCACCAAGACAAGTTAGCCTCAACCCAACGATACGAAATAAATGTGAAAAGTAATCAGGAATAACATAAGAACAAAAAACTTAGTCATTCTAATATAACCTCACAACCTGGTTGTCACGATTACAAGCCACTAATATAAATATAGAATTGAAAGATAAGTACAATTCAGAATGTCTTTATCTCTAAAATAGAACAAAACATAAAATAAGGAACAAGAGGACCTGCCGGAATGGCAAGAAGCTACCTCTCAAAGTCCTTTGAAAGCCTTGGAAGAATAAGAAAATCACACGGGTCTAGACTCAGAATCTACACAAGTGTAGAAGCAAGGAGCAAGTACCAAACAACACGGTACTCAACAAGCATACAATGTCACTAATCGAAATCATTTCCCTTCGACTTTATGCAATGTCACTTGTCGGAACCATTTTCCTTCGGCACAATATCACTAACCGGAATCATTTCCCTTCAGCTTTATACAATGTCGCTTGCCGGAACCATTTCCCTTGGCTTTATATAATATCACTTTTCAGAATCATTTCCCTTTGGCATAATCATCACACGTTTCATCACGATGCTCAACAATCAATGCAAATAAGCAATTTCACACCATATAGAAGAGACAACAACTCAAGAAATTTAAGTCAACAATAATGTCTTCAAGGTTTTTCATCAATCAACAAATTTGAGTCCACAACAATTCACAAAGCATTATGATCAACACATTGTCTTTTTCGTAATTTCATTTTATTCATTAAGATCAATCATGTGAAATAAATGAATCCATCACCTCCTTTCCATTACTCTCCAACATACACAATGAGGGTAAATACAAGATTCTATAAGTTTTACAAGGTTTAGAAGATCACTTGCCTCAATTCAATCAAAATTCAATCCAAGACTTGAGTCTTCCGTTTCTGAAAAATATCCAATGGTACACAATCTAGTTCAATCAAGTAATCACAATAAGATTCCAGAAATAACAACACCCAAATCATATATTTTGAAAAATGGGTCAAATCAACTCTAAATCTCAATTCCAAAAATGAGGTTCAAATTCGAAAATCTTTACTTGAAAATATTATCCAAGGCATTTGGAACTCATTGGTGAAATCTATTTTGAAAAAAAGGAATTAAAATCAGTTCATAATCACCATTTTATTTTAGAACTTAAGTTCTTGAAAACCTTGCCCTTTGCCGATCAAAATCTCAAGTTTTGATGTTAAAATAATAAAATCTATACATGATAAAATGAAATGAAGTTTTAGGGTCACAAAGGCTTACCCAAATGATTTAGCACAAGAAATCTCTTCAGAATCACCTCCAAGGGTTTTGCAAAACTAAAAATGGAGAGAATAGGATAAAACCCCAAAATTACAGGTCTAAAACCCTCTCAGATGTCGCTTAAGCGAACCCCGCTTAAAATGGGTGTCTCTCTTTTGGTAACCAGGCTCCGCTTAAGCGAACCCCAAGAAGAGCTAGCCTTTGGTTTATTGATCACGCCTTCATTGAAGCGAAGGTTGCCAAAGTGAAAGGCTTATCGCAAACGTAAATGTCATTCCCCGAGCCTACACCCTGGGCGGGACTGGCACTCGAGAACCATTACTGGCCCCAAACGAACCCTTGACATGGCTTACTTACTCAGCAGAAGACTTTAAGAATTAAGAAAAGGATTCATATGCTAAATTACTCAACTGTTTCAAACTAAACTCATAATATTTTTAAAAATAAACATTTAACTTAGCCAAAATGGAAACTCAAATCTGAACATAAGCCTATAACAAAATGATGACTAATGAACTAACATCTGACTAACTATCTATGAAGCCTCTAAAACAATTGATATGGATATCGATACACGCCCACGACATCCTAATGAACTAAAATGATAGAGTAATGAAAAGAGGGGATCCACTAGAAGTAAGGAGGCTCACCAGAAACTCTGAAGCTCAACTGGATCAACGATGCGCTGTATGCTGATCCTGGTTACCTGCGTCTGCATCATAATACGATGCAGACCAACTGGCATCAGTACATTGAATGTACGAGTATGCGAGTTGGAATGCTAAACACAACTTAAGCTTGAAAAGAATCTGAAAGGAACATAAGAACTTAACTGGCTCAACTGAACTCAACTGAACTCATTTCAATATAAAGCAGTTTAAAAACAAGTGCAATATAAGGAAAAGTTGTTTAAACATGATGTCAACTCTGTGTATTTAGAAATACAATAATAACTCTGTATGTATGCAAAGATACAATATGAACTTTATTTGTATATAAAAATACAAAATACTGTTGTGGGAGTTTCTCTAACCGATAACCATCACTTAAGAGCTATAGTGATGATACAATATTTTACCTCACGCTGCCAAGGACCGTCATATACCTTGCCGGGGGTATAAAACCTAATTCACTAAGTGGATTCACTAGTCTATGCCAAAATCACTGAAGGAATCAACTATAAAGTATGACCCTTTTCTATCGATGATGGCTACATGGTTTATGGGGGTTGTGAGTTGTTTGAAATCTCCCCCATATCGGTGCTCAATACTACTCCCAAAAATATTATATTAGCTCTTATGTTTAAAAACATACTTCTTTCTGTGATTTGAGATTAGTGCTCAAAAACTTAGCTCAAAGGCTATCTTGGAAATCAAAGTTTCCTCTCTTGCTTCATTTAGAAAGCGATTACACTTTTCTGAAAACCAGCCCGTAGGCTCTTTGGAAATTGAGGTTTCCTTTCTTGTTTAAATGTGAAAATATTTTAAACCCTTTGGAAATACATAGTCCCCATATAATTTTGAAGAAATGAACTTCAAACTTTACTCAACTTGAACTTTAAGTCTTAAAACAAAGTTAAAACATTTGAAAAACTCTAAGAACTTCTCTTGATTTGATCTTAACTTTCCTTGAATTGGATTATGGATTCAAGGTTCATGATCTCATCTTTAAGGATGATTTCATGATGTTTAGATGTACCTTAGAGTATTGGAATCAACTAGAAACCATAGGTACATTACTAAGGACCAACTACAAAAAGGTGGGGAGCGAATGGGTAGAACTGGAGTCCCGGCGCTCTGAGAGGCACGGGGCGTCAGCCCTCAAAATCCAGAGAACAAGTTGGGGCGCTCTGGATGGCGCGTTGCCCCAGAGCCCCACATTCAGAGACTGTTTTGGGTGGCGCTGAGAGGCGCGGCGCCCTAGCCCCTTCCCTAGAAAATCCCGAAGTTTCTTCTTCGTTTTTCAACTCTAAACCCTCTAATTTAACTTGGTTCATTCCCCAAACACTTAGAATCATTAATACACTCAATATAAAATAGATTCAACTCAAAATTACACCCGGAAACATGAATAAAATCATCAAGAAACTTCAACAACACAACCCATAAGAATTCAACGAAACTTTCAACAATGTTCATCAAGAACTCAATTTCTAAACTTTCAAAGACTTAAATTCGCTGAATTGAATCATGGTTGGCGCGTGAGTGAAATAACCCAATGCTATGTGATCTCACATACATTTTTAGGGATCACCCCCGACGAAATCCACAAACTATCCTTGACGAAATCGACGGATCTTGAACGTTTTTCTCCTCTTCTCCAATCCCTAGTGTATTTTGGTAAAAGCGTAAACTGATCTAATTCTGTTTAGACCCTAACTTAATTACCAAAAATGAAATAAAATAATTGGGCAAGGAAAAGACCAAACTACCCTTTCAAAATCCAAATTTGGACTTTCCTTATTCCAACAACCCAACTTCCAAAGGGCATAACTCACTAATACAAACTGGGAATCATGCAAACTTAACGACGCTGAAAAGATTATTCCAAGATCTTTCCAACCATATCTTGAAGTACACCTAACTCATCCTGAGCTAGGAGTTATGGCCGTTTGAAATTGACCCAAACTCAACTTATTCTAACTTATCAAAATTTCCAGATTTTCATTCTTTCCAAAAAAGACTATTTCCAATTATTGTCTTCTTCCTAGTTATTTCAAATTGCGAGATGTTACAATATCTCCCCCTTGAGAACATTCGTCCTCGAATGAGATTACTCTTACTAGGCTAAGGGTGTAACATCAAGTTCAAACACCATACAAGCAAATGCAAACAAACAACATGCTCACTCATAAGTTAAAGAGTACTAAGAAGAGAATTAGTACCTTGGTCTGCATTTTCTCCGGATTCAAAGAGATGTGGATATCTCTTCTTCATATCCTCCTCTGCTTCCCAAGTAGCTTCCTCAACAAATTGGTTCCTCTAAAGGACTTTGACTGATGCTACCTCTTTTGTTTTCAACTTGTGAACTTGGCGATCTAAAATCTGAACAGGAACCTCCTCATAAGATAAGCTATCCTTGATCCCAATACTTTTAGTTGGTATGATCAATGAGGGATCACCCATGCACTTCTTCAACATGGAGATGTGAAATACCGAATGAACCGTGGCTAACTCTTGGGGTAGCTCCAACTCATAAGCTACATTGTCAATCCTCTTGGATATTCGATAAGGTCTAATATACTGGAGACTAAGTTTCCCCTTCTTACCAAACCTCATAACACCCTTCATGGGTGAGACTTTTAGATATACTCAATCATCTACTTCAAACTCTAACTCCCTCCTCCTAACATCAATGTAAGATTTTTGACGACTCTGTGTCATTTTCAACCTCTCTTGAATCACTTTCACCTTCTCCATAGCTTGATGAACTAAATATGGTCCTATCAACCCTGCTTCACCAACTTCAAACCATCCAATATGAGATCTGCATCTTCTCCTATAAAGAGCTTCATATGGAGCCATTTGGATGCTATAGTAGTAACTATTGTTATAAGCAAACTCAATAATAGGTAGGTGATCATCCCAATTACCTTTGAAAGCAATCACACAATCTACCCTGATACCTCAAAACACTATCTCCCCCTTGTTCAAAAGCCATCACTTTTTGCTTATGAACACTTGCTTTTCGTTCAAGCAATAAAGGATCTTGGTCTTGCTTATCTTTTACTTCTGACACTAATGATGATTCAGACCCATTCATCACCACTATTCCTTCTTCTATGGAATCCATTAGTCGAACTCTTAGCCTTGAAAGTCTATGCATCTCTTTTGCTAACTCTTTCTTATCTTCCTCAAAATGGGCGGTACTACCCATAGACAACCTGCTTAAGGAATCAATAACAACATTAGCCTTACCTGGGTGATAAAGAATACTTATGTCATAATCTTTGAGTAACTCTAACCACCTTCTCTGTCTGAGATTTACCTCTTTCTAACTAAACACATACTGAAGACTTCTTGTTACTGGTGAACACATCCACATGAACACCATAAAGATAATGACGCCATATTTTCAAAGAAAATACTACAACACCCAACTCTAAGTCATGGGTTGGGTAATTCTTCTCATGAACTTTCAACTGTCTGGAGGCATAGGCTATAACTTTTCCATTCTGCATTAACACATAACCCAAACCAACTCTAGATGCATCAATTGGAGATGTGGGTCTAGGCCAATTCTGCATTGCCTCAATTTTTCTGAGTATCAACTTTTATTCCCTCTTCAGACACAATATGGCCTAAGAATGCCACAGACTCAAGCCAATATTCACACTTAGAGAACTTGGCATATAACTCTTTATCTTTTAAAGTATGGAGAACTATTCTGAGATGACTCGCATAATCTTCCTCATTCCTTGAATAGATTAGTATGTCATCAATGAAGACGATAACAATCATATCTAAATAAGGTTTGAAAACTCTATTCATAAGGTCCATGAACACTGTGGTGCATAAGTTAAACCGAACGACATAACCAGAAACTCATAATGACCATAATGGGTCCTAAATGATGTCTTGGGAATATCACACTCCTTTACTTTTAACTGATGGTAGCCAGATTTGAGGTCAATCTTTGAAAAACAAGAAACACCCTGAAGTTGATCGAAAAGATCATCAATTCTCAGAAGAGCATACTTGTTCTTGATGGTAACCTTGTTCAATTAGCGGTAATCTATACACATCCTAAGGGAACCATCTTTCTTTCTCATAAATAAGACTAGAGCACCCCAAGGTGAGACACTTGGTCAAATAAACCCTTTATGTAAAAGGTCTTTCAACTGCTCTTTTAACTCTTTCAACTCTGTTGGTGCGATCCTATATGGAGGAATAGAGATAGGACGGGTATCTGGAAGAACATCTATACCGAAGACTATCTCTCTCTCTCAGGAGGGACTCTGGGTAGATCATCTGAAAAGACTTCTGGAAACTCTTTTACTATAGAAACTGACTGGATAGGAGGTATCTCAACACTAGAGTCATTAACTCAGACTAAGTGATAGACACACCCCTTAGAAACTAACTTCCTTGCCTTAAGGTACGAAATGAAACGACCCTTAGGCACTGCTGAACTACTTTTCCACTATAAGACTGGCTCATTTGGAAACTGGAACTTGACAACTCAAGTTTTACAATCAACTGAGGCATAAAAGGCATGAAGCCAGTCCATACCAAGAATGACATCAAAATCTACAATGTCTAACTCAATTAAATCAACCATGGTACTCTTGTGATTGACGGAAATGGGACAATTGCGATAGACTCTCTCTGCTAGAATAGACTCACCAACAGGTGTAGAAACACTGAATGGTTCACTAAGTTGCTCAGAAATAATATCAAAATTCATAGCAACATATGGAGTTACAAAAGATAAACTCGCTCCTGGGTCTAGCAAAGCATATACAGTAAAGTCAAAGACTTGAATCATACCAGTGACAACATCTGGAGAGTTCCATTGATCTTGATGATTAGTGATTGCATAAAGGCGGTTTGCTCCTCCGTCAGTACCAGAAGTAGCTCCTCTAGGTGCAGCCCTGTCTGGTATAGCAACTGAAAAAAAGTGGGCCATATTGCTCTAATTTCCACTACCTTGCCTGTTCTTAGGGCACTCTTTCATGAAGTGACCCTCTTGCCCACACTTGAAGCAACATGTATGTCCATCACGACACTTATCTTGGTGGGTTCTACCACACCTAGCACATGCAAGATCCCAGTTACCTCCTTGTGCCACACTACCCTGAGAGTGTGCAGGTCTAGCTCTGAAGTTCTGTGAATTCTGGCCATTATACTCACCTTTGTTTCTGGGTGCAGGTGCACTAGCAGATGATGGAGCAGGTCCCTTTTGCTTTTTCTGAAAGGACGAACTATTCACGTTACCTTTCTGCTTCCCAGACCCATTCCTTGTCTTAGCCTTCTTGTTTATGAATTCCTCCATATCCCTCAATTTCTCTTCCTCAACCTGCTGAACATAGACCATCAACATTGATATGTACATATCCCCAATTAACATAGCTTCATTTCCCTCTTTGTTTGATAAACGAGACAACCCAACAACAAACAAACTCATCATGCTTCTCATATCTGCAACCATCTCCGGAGCATAACGGGACAGTTGGGTGAATTTCAACCCATATTCATGAACACTTAGAGAATCCTACTTAAGTATGAGGAACTCACACACCTTGGCATCTTTCGATTCTCGGGGAAAGAAACGCCCCAAGAAAGCCTCCTAAAAAATAGGCCCAACTCGCAGGTGGTGAATCCTTAGCTCTACCCCCTTTCCACTGGTCAAACCAAGTCTTAGGGACATTCTTCAGTTAATATGAAGCTAGATCAACTCTCTCAGTATCAGCAATATGCATCACATCAAATACCTTTTTCAGTTCATCAACTGTAATATCTCACAATTTGAAATAACTAGGAAGAAGCTTATAATTGGAAATAGTCATTTTTGGAAAGAATAAAAATTTGGAAATTTAGTTAAGTTAGGAAAAGTGAGTTTTTAGTCAACTTCAAATAGTCATACCTCCAAGCTCAGGATGATTTAGATGTATTTCCAGATATGTTGGAAAGCTCTTGGAATAAGCTTTCCAACGCCGCCAAGTTTGCACGATTTCGAGTGTGTATGAGTGAGTTATGCTCTTTGGAATTTGTGCTATTGGAATAAGGAAAGTTCAATCCAAATTTTGAAAGGGTAGTTTGGTCTTTTCCATACCCTTTTATTTGATCTCATTTTTGGTGATTAATTAGGGGTCTACGCTGAGTTATATCAATTTACACTTTTACCAAAATGAGTTAGGGTTTTGAAAGAAGAGGAGAAAAGATGAGAAAGGAGAAGAACATTCAAGATCCGTCAAGATCGTCGTGGATTGCTTTTGGATTTCGTTGGGTCATCGAGGGTGATCCCTACTAAGGTATGTGAGATCACATAGCGTTGGGTTATTTCACCCACGTGCCAATCATGATTCAATTCAGCGAAATATGTGTGATTTGAAAGTAAATCCTTTGAGTTCTTGATGAGATTCGTTTGAATTCTTGTGGGCTATTTTGTTGAAGTTTCTTGCGATTTGATTCATGTTTCCGGGTGAAGATTTGGTTTGAATCTATCATATATTGAGGGTATAAATGATCCTAAGTGTTTGGGGAAAGAACCATTGAAGTTTAGAGGGTTTAGAGTTGAAAAACGGAGAGGAAAAGTCGTCAAACACCTGGGGAAGGGAGTGGAGCGTCGCGCCAGCCAGCGCCCCCCAAAGCAGTCCCTGAATGTGGGGCTCTGGGGTGACGCGCCATACAGAGCACCCCAACATGGTCCCTGAATCTTGAGGGCTGGAGCCCCGCGCCTCTCAGAGCCCTAGGGACGCCAGTTCTCCCCATTCGTTTCCCATATTTTCGTACTTGTTCCTTAGCAATGTACCTATATTTTCTAGTTGATTCCAACACTCTAAGGTACATCTAAACATCATGAAATCATCCATAATCATGAGATCATGAACCTTGAATCCATAATCTAATTCAAGGAAAGTGAGGATCAAAGTCAAGAGAAGTTAAGAGTCAAGTCTAGAAGTTAAGAAGCAAGTCAAAACTAAGTTTTTAAAGTTTTCAAAAGTCTTTGACAAACTTTTTAACTTTGTTTTAAGACTTAAATTTCAAGTTAAGCAAAGAATAAAGAGTTGAAGTTCATTTCTTCAAAAAGTATATGGGGACTAAGTATTCCCAAAGAGATTTAAAATGTTTTCACATTTAAATAAGAACAGAAACTAATATTTCCAAAGAGCCTTCAGGAAAGTTTTCAGAAAAGAGTAATCGCTTTCTAAATGAAGCAAGAGGAGAAACTTTGATTTCCAAGATAGCCTTTGAGCTAAGTTTTTGAGCACTAATCTCAAATCACAGAAAGAAGTATGTTTTTAAACATAAAAAGCTAGTATCGTATTTTGGGAGTAGTATTGAGCACCGATATGGGGAAGAGCTTGAGTTCAGATAACTCAGGTCTCCATAAACCATGTAGCCATCATGGGTAGAAAAGGGTCATACTTTTTATATGAATCCTTTTCGTATAGACTAGTGGATCCACTTAGTAGTTCAGGTCCTATACTCCGGCAAGGTGTAGGATGGCCCGGGCAACATGGGGCTAATAACGTTGTATCATCACTATAGTTATTAAGTGATGGTTGTCGGTAAGAGATATTCCAACAACAGTAATTTCATGGTTCCTCAAAGGGTTCTGCTTAGTGTGAATGGGGGTATGGGACTTCATTCATGCATTGCACAAGTAGACTTTGAAATGGAGCATGGTATGTGTTTTATGATATTATGATTATGAGTTGACATCATGTTGTAAACAGTTTTCCTTTTCTTTATATTGCACTTGTTTTAAACTACTTTATAATGAAATGAGTTCAGTTAAGTATTCATGAGTTGAGAAGAGCCAAGGTAAGTTCTTCAGTTTCTTTCAGATTCTTTCAAGCCTATGTTGTTTTAGTATTCCAACTTGCATATTCGTATATTCAATGTACTGATGCCAGTTGGCTTGCATCGTATTATGATACAGACGCATGTAACTAGGATCGGAATTCCGGCGCATCGTTGATCCAGTGAGCAGTTCAGAGTTTGTTGGTGAGCCTATTCGTATTCCAAAGGATCACTTTTGTTTACTTTCAGTATTAGATAGTTCATTAGGATGTCGTGGGACTGTCTCAACATCCATCTCAATTGTTTTTGAGGCTTCATAGATAGTCAGTCAGATGTTAGTTCATTCGTCGTCATTTTGTTATTGACTTATGTTCAAATTTGAGTTGCCATTTTGACTAAGTTGAATGTTTATTTTCAAAATATTTGTTAACCATGCTGAATTTCGTGAAGCTGTTCGGATGTTAAGTCAAGTTGCGACTCATCAAGTTGGACAGCGAGGTAATCGATAGGAGGTGGCTGATACTTCAAGGATCTGTGAGTTTTTAAGGATGAATCCACCAAGCTTCGCAGGTTCAAGTGTCACAGAGGATCCAGAGAACTTTGTTGCAGTACTTCAGAAAATTTTCGAGATATTGCAGGTTGTTGATGCTGAGAGGGTCGAAATGGCTGCATACCAACTAAAGGGTATCGCTAGAATCTGGTTCGACCAATGGAAAGAGAATAGGGCTGAGGATGTGCCAATAGTGAGTTGTGCTGTGTTTGAGAGTGCTCTCATGGGAAGTTTCATTCTCCGTGAGTTGCGAGAGGCAAAGATAAGAGAGTTTATAACCCTTAATCCGGAGTTTATGAGTGTTCATGAGTACAGTCTAAAGTTCACACAACTTTCCAACTACTTCGGAGATAGTTGCTGACATGAGGAGCAGGATGAGTTTTTTTGTTGTTGAGTTGTCTCGTCAGTCAAGCAAAGAAGGTAAGGCATCTATGTTAATAGGGGATATGGACCTATCAAGGCTTATGATGCATGTACAACAAGTTGAGGAGGATAAGATGAAGGATAGAGAAGGGTTTAAGAATAAGCGGGCTAAGACATCAGGCAACGAGTTCAGGCAGAAAAAGAGTAGTACGAACCGGTCTTCCTTCCAACAGAAACAGAAGGGACCTGCTCCATCAACTACTAGTGCACCTGCACCTAGGAACAAAAATGAGTACAATGGTCAGAATTCAAGAGCTAAGCCTGCCTATTCTCAAAGTAGTGTGGCGCAAGGGGATAGTAAGCCTCCTGCCTGCACCAAGTGTGGTAGAAACCACTCTGGTATTTGTCGTGAAGGCTCCAATGGTTGTTTCAAGTGTGGTCAGACTGGGCATTTCATGCGAGAGTATCCAAAGAACAAGTAGGGCAATGGTAATGGGGCAATAAAGCCCAGTTTTCTTCTGTTGCTCCACCAGACAGAGCTGCACCTAGAGGAGCTACTTTCGGTACTGGCGGAGGAACAAACCTCTTATATACTATCAACAGTCGCCAAGAGCAAGAAGATTCACCAGATGTTGTCACTGGTATGATTCAATTCTTTGAATTTATTGTTTATGCTTTGCTAGACCCATGATCGAGTTTATATTTTGTAACTCCTTATGTTGCTATGAACTTTGATGTTATTCCTGAGAAACTTAGTGAACCATTCAGTGTCTCTACGCCTATTGGTGAGTCTGTTCTAGCAGAGAGAGTCTATCGTGATGGTCCCATTTTCGTCAATCACAAGAGTACCATGGTTGATTGGATTGAGTTAGACATGGTACATTTTGATGTCATTCTTGGTATGGACTGGCTTTATGACTGTTATGCCTCAGTTGATTGTAGAACTCGAGTAGTCAAGTTTCAATTTCCAAATAAGACAGGCTTAGAGTGGAAAAATAGTTCAGCAGTGCCTAGGGGTCGCTTTATTTCATACCTTAAGGCAATGAAGTTAGTTTCGAAGGATTGTATCTATCACTTAGTCCGAGTTAATGACTCTAGTATTGAGATACCTCCTATTCAGTAAGTTTTAGTTTCAGTAGTAAAAGAGTTTTTAGAAGTCTTTTCAGATGATCTACCCAGAGTCCCTCCTGAGAGAGAGAGATAGACTTCGATAGAGATATTCTTCCTGATACTCATCCTATCTCTATTACACCATATAGGATGGTACCAGTAGATTTAAAACAGTCTAAAGAGCAGTTGAGGTATCTCTAAGTTAATGGGTTATATGCTAAGTTCTCTAAATGTGAGTTTGGCATGAGTCTGTGGCATTTTTGGGGCACATAGTTTCCGGTGATGGAATTAGAGTTGAAACTCAAAAAAGTGAGACAGTGCAAAATTGTCCTAGACCCACATCTCCAACTTATATAAGGAGTTTCTTGGGTTTGGATGGCTATTATAGAAGGTTTGTAGAGGGTTTCTCATCAAATTAGTTCCCTTTGACGAAGTTATCTCAGAAGACAGTGAAGTTTCAATGGTCTGAAGCTTGTGAGAAAAGCTTCCAGGAATTGAAAAAGAGGTTGACTACTGCCCTAGTGTTGACCTTACCAGAAGGTACTCAAGGTTTTGTGGTGTAATGTGATGCATCTAGAGTTGGTATGGGTTGTGTATTAATGTAGAATGACAAGGTTATAGCTTATGCCTCCAGACAGTTGAAAGTTCATGAGAAGAACTACCTAACCTGTGATCTAGAGTTGGCTGCCACAGAAGTTGCTTTGAAAATAGGGCGTCTTTATAGTGTTCATGTGGATGTGTTCACTGATTGCAAGAGTCTTCAGTATGCGTTTAGTCAAGAAGGTCTTAATCTCAGACATAGAGAGTGGTTAGAGTTACTCAAAGATTATGACATGAGTTTTTTTTATCACCCTGGTAAGGCTAATGTTGTTGCTGATGCCTTGAGTAGGTTATCTATGGGTAGTACTGCCTATTTTGAGGAAGGTAAGAAAGAGGTAGCAAAAACATGTGCATAAACTTGCACGATTAGGAGTTCGATTAATGGATTCCACAGAAGGAGGAATAGTGGTGATGAATTGGTCTGAATCGTCATTAGTGTCAGAAGTAAAAGGCGAGCAAGACCAAGACCCTATCTTGTTTGAATTAAAGGCAAATGTTCATAAGCAAAAAATGATGGCATTTAAACAAGGGGGAGATAGTGTATTGAGATATCTAGGTAGGTTGTATGTACCAATGGTAGATGATTGAGTTACTTGAAAGTTTCACCCATGAAGGGTGTTACGAGATTTGGTAGGAAGGGGAAGCTCAGTCCCCAGTATATTGGTCCTTATAGAATATCCAAGAGGATAAGCAATATAGTTTATGGGTTAGAGCTACCACCAGAGTTAGCAGCAGTCCATCCGGTGTTCCACATCTCCATGTTGAAGAAGTGCATGGTAGATACTTCACTTATAATACCAACTGAGGATATTGGTATCAAGGATAGCTAATCTTATGAGGAGGTTCTGGTTAAGAATTCTAGATCGCCAAGTTCGCAAGTTGAGGACTAAGGAAGTAGCATCAAGTCAAAGTTCTGTGGAGAAATCAGTTTGTAGAGAAGCTAAAGAGGATAGGAAGAAGAGATACCCACATCTATTCAAATCCGGAGAAGTTCCAAATTAAGGTACTAATCCTTTTCTTGGCATTGATATTTAGTTGGCATGTTGAAATTGCATTGTGCTTGTTGGGTGTTTAAACTGTATGTTTGATGAGACGCCCTTAGCCTAGTAAGAGTAATCTCATTCGAGGACAAATGTTCCCAAGGAGGAGATATTGTAACATCTCGCAATTTGAAATAACTAGCAAGAAGCTTATAATTGGAAATAGTCATTTTTGGAAAGAATTAAAATCTGGAAATTTAGTTAAGTTAGGAAAAGTAAGTTTTTGGTCAACTTCAAATGGTCATAACTCCTAGATAAGGATGAGTTAGGTGTATTTCTAGATATGTTTAAAAATCTCTTGGAATGATCTTTCCAACGCCGCTGAGTTTGCGCGATTCTGAGTTCGTATGAGTGAGTTATGCCCTTTGGAAGTTGGGCTGTTGGAATAAGGAAAGTTCAATCCGAATTTTGAAATGGTAGTTTGGTATTTTCCTTACCCTTTTATTTGATTTCGTTTTTGGTGATCAATTAGGGGTCTAAGCTGAGATATATCAGGTTACACTTTTACCAAAAAGAGTTAGGGTTTTGAAAGAAGCGGAGAAAAGAGGAGAAAGGAGAAGAACGTTCAAGATCCGTCAAGATCATCGTGGATTGCTTGTGGATTTCGTCGGGTCGTCGAAGGTGATCCCTACTAAGGTAAGTGAGATCACATAGCGTTGGTTTATTTCACCCACGTGCCAATCATGATTCAATTCAGCGAAATATGTGTGATTTGAAAGTAAATCCTTTGAGTTCTTGATGAGATTCGTTTGAATTCTTGTGGGCTGTTTTGTTGAAGTTTCTTGCGATTTGATTCATGTTTCCGGGTGAATATTTGGTTTGAATCTATCATACATTGAGGGTATAAATGATCCTAAGTGTTTGGGGAAAGAACCATTGAAGTTTAGATGGTTTAGAGTTGAAAAACGGAGAGGAAAAGTCGTCAAACATGACCTGGGGAAAGGAGTGGGGCGTCGCGCCAGCCAGCGCCCCCCAAAGCAGTCCCTGAATGTGGGGCTTTGGGGTGACGCGCCATCCAGAGCACCCCAACATGGTCCCTGAATCTTAAGGGCTGGAGCCCCGCGCCTCTCAGAGCCCTAGGGACGCCAGTTCTCCCCATTCGTTTCCCACATTTTCGTACTTGTTCCTTAGCAATGTACCTATATTTTCTAGTTGATTCCAACACTCTAAGGTACATCTATGCATCATGAAATCATCCATAAACATGATATCATGAACCTTGAATCCATAATACAATTCAAGGAAAGTTAGGATCAAAGTCAAGAGAAGTTAAGAGTCAAGTCTAGAAGTTAAGAAGCAAGTCAAAGCTAAGTTTTTAAAGTTTTCAAAAGTCTTTAACAAACGTTTTAACTTTGTTTTAAGACTTAAATTTCAAGTTAAGCAAAGATTAAAGAGTTGAAGTTCATTTCTTCAAAAAGTATATGGGGACTAAGTATTCCCAAAGAGATTTAAAATGTTTTCACATTTAAATAAGAACGGAAACTGAGATTTCCAAAGATCCTTCGGGCAAGTTTTCAGAAAAGAGTAATCGCTTTCTAAATGAAGCAAGAGGGGAAACTTTGATTTCCAAGATAGCCTTTGAGCTATGTTTTTGAGCACTAATCTCAAATCACAGAAAGAAGTATGTTTTTAAACTTAAAGAGCTAGTATCATATTTTGGTAGTAGTATTGAGCACCGATATGGGGACAAGCTTGAGTTCAGATAACTCAGGTCTCCATAAACCATGTAGCCATCGTGGGTTTAAAAGGATCATACTTTTTAGATGAATCCTTTTCGCATAGACTAGTGGATCCACTTAGTAGTTCATGTCATATACTCCGGCAAGGTGTAGGATGGCCCGGGCAACGTGGGGTTAATAACGTTGTATCATCACTATAGTTATTAAGTGATGGTTAGAAAATCTCCCACAACAGTAATTGCATGGTTCCTCAAGGGGTTCTGCTTAGTGTGAATGGGGGTATGAGACTTCATGCCTGCATTGCACAAGTAGACTTTGAGAGGGAGCATGGTTCTTTCATGTTATTATGATTATGAGTTGACATCATGTTTTAAACAATTTTCCTTTTCTTTATATTGCACTTGTTTTAAATTGCTTTATAATGAAATGAGTTCAGTTAAGTATTCATGACTTGAGAAGAGCCAAGGTAAGTTCTTCAATTTCTTTCAGTTTCTTTCAAGCCTATGTTGTTTTAGCATTCCAACTCTCATACTCGTACATTCAATGTACTGATTCCAGTTGGCCTGCATCGTATTATGATGCAGACGCATGTAACTAGGATCGGTATTCCGGCGCATCGTTGATTCAATGAGCAGTTCAGAGTCTGTTGGTGAGCCCCTTGCATTTCGGAGGACTCCTTTCTTGCTTTCAGTATTTCTTTTATTAGGATGTTGTGGGGTTTGTCCCAACATCCATCTCAGTTATTAGAGCCTTCATCGATAGATAGTCAGTAGTGCAATTGTCTTTTCATTTTCATTATCGTATGTATTATGACTTGAGTTTCCATTTTGGCCAGTTGAATGTTGATCTTTGAAACATTCTTAGTATATAAATTGAGCAGTTCAGTTTACTTTTTTAAATTATTTATCTTGAGTAAGTCTTCCGCTGAATAAGCCTCTAAAACAACTGAGATGGATGTTGGGACAAGCCCACGACATCCTAATGAACTAAAATGATAAAGTAATGAAAAAAGGGATCCTCCGGAAGCGAGGAGGCTCACCAACAACTCTGAAGCTCAACTGGATCAACGATGAGCTTGATGTTGATCCTGGTTACCTGCGGCTGCATCATAAGAAGATGCAGGCCAACTGGCATCAATACATTGAATGTATGGGTATGCGAGTTGGAATGCTAAACACAACTTAAGCGTGAAAAGAATCTGAAAGGAACTGAAGAACTTACCTGGTTCAACTCAACTCAACACAACTTAACTCATTTCAATATAAAGCAGTTTAAAAACAAGTGCAATATAAGGAAAAGTTGTTTAAAACATAATGTCAACTCTGTGTATTTAGAAATACAATAATAACTCTATATGTATGAAAAGATACAATATGAACTCTATTTGTATATAAAAATACAAAATACTGTTGTGGGAGTTTCTCTAACCGACAACCATCACTTAAGAGCTATAGTGATGATACAACGTTTTACCTCACACTGCCAAGGACCGTCCTATACCTTGCCAGAGGTATAGAACCTAACTCACTAAGTGGATCCACTAGTCTATGCTAAAAAGAAATAAAAGAATCATCTAAAAAGTATGACCCTTTTCTACCCATGATGGCTACATGATTTATGCGGGGTTGTGAGTTGTTTGAACTCTCCCCCATATTGGTGCTCAATACTACTCCCAAAAACATTATATTAGCTCTTATGTTTCAAAACATACTTCTTTCTGTGATTTGAGATTAGTGCTCAAAAACATAGCTCAAAGGTTATCTTGAAAATCAAAGTTTCCTCTCTTGCTTCATTTAGAAAGCGATTACTCTTTTCTGAAAACTAGCCCGAAGGCTCTTCAGAAATCGAGGTTTTCTTTCTTGTTTAAATGTGAAAATATTTTAAACTCTTTGGGAATACATAGTCCCCATATACTTTTGAAGAAATGATCTTCAAACTTTACTCTTTAATCTTTACTCAACTTGATCTTTAAGTTTTAAAACAAAGTTAAAACATTTGGAAAAGACTTTTGGAAAACTTTAGGAACTTCTCTTGACTTTGATCTTAACTTTCCTTGAAATGGATTATGGATTCAAGTTTCATGATCTCATATTTATGGATGATTTCATGATGTTTAGATGTACCTTAGATTGTTGGAATCAACTAGAAAACATAGGTATATTGCTAAGGAACAAGTACGGAAAGGTGGGGAGCGAATGGAGAGAACTCGCGTCCCTGGCATTCTGAGAGGCGCAGGGCGCCAGCCCTCAAAATTCAGAGAACAAGTTGGGGCACTCTGGCTGGCGCGTCACCCCAGATCCCCACATTCAGAAACTGTTTTGGGGGGAGCTGAGAGGCGCGGCGCCCCAGCCCCTTCCCCAGAAAATCCCGAACTTTCTTCTTCGTTTTCAACTCTAAATCCTCTAATTTTACTTGGTTCTTTCCCCAGATACTTAGAATCATTAATACCCTCAATATACAATAGATTCAACTCAAAATTACACCTAGAAACATGAATCAAATCATCAAGAAACTTCAACAACACAACCACAAGAATTTAACGAAACTTTCAACAATGTTCATCAAGAACTCAATTTCTAAACTTTCAAAGACTTACATTCGCGGAATTGAATCATGGTTGACGCGTTGGTGAACTAACCCAATGCTATGTGATCTCACATACCTTTTTACGGATCACCCCCGACGAAATCCACAAGCTATCCTTGACGAAATCGACGGATCTTGAACGTTCTTCTCCTTGATCCTCTTTTCTCCTCTTCTCCAAACCCTAGCGTATTTTGGTAAAATTGTAAACTGATTTAATTCTGCTTAGACCCTAACTTAATTACCAAAACAAAATAAAATAATTGGGCAAGGAAAAGACCAAACTACCCTTTCAAAATCCGGATTTGGACTTTCCTTATTCCAACAACCCAACTTCCAAAGGGCATAACTCACTCATACGAACTCAGAATCGTGCAAACTCAGCGGCGTTGGAAAGATTATTCCAAGAGTTTTCCGACCATATCTGGAAGTACACCTAACTCATCTTGAGCTATGTGTTATGGCCGTTTGAAGTTGACAAAAACTCAACTTATTCTAACTTAACAAAATTTCCAGATTTTCGTTCTTTCCAAAAATGACTATTTCCAATTATTGGCTTCTTCCTAGTTATTTCAAATTACGAGATGTTATAGTGAAGGATACAGAACTCGGGGACTAGAAAAACTTGTCAACTCTCAAAACATCGAATGGACCTTCGGGATTTGTTTGGAACCTCGTACACACAAACAAAATATGCAAATTGACTAAACTTGATGTTTCAGACTCAATGGAACCATCGAAATACGAATCTAAGATTTCCTTGACCCGAAACTTGTGCTAGTCACAAAAAATGAACATAACACCTAAAAAGGCTAAATCAAGATTGAAACCTCTGAAAATTCAAGCAAGACCTCACTTAGGCGTAAAATTATCCCCTGAATATAGCGAAACTCTCAAAATTCTGATCCAAGTATTTGAACCCCGAATGTTGACCAAAGTCAACCCAAGGGCAAGCATTTCAATAAATTCCAACTTAGGACCTCAAATCCTTAAAAAGACTCCGAATTTGAAATCGACAACTCTCTTAGACCAATTTTCATATTTCAGGAGTGAAGGAATTGATAGAATTCTATTCCGATACTCGAAACTCCAAAAGACACTGAAAATCACTTCTTAACAATTTTAGCCTTTTGACTAAAAAAAACTTACAAAATTCACAACTTTCACTCAAAGTTAGAAACCAACTTTCAAAACTCAATCAGAAAATACTCGGGGTCGATATCGGGAATAAAATGGTTATTTTACAAAAAAATTCAAAAATGACCAACCGAATCATAACAAACCATTTATCATTTTAATTTCTCATTTCTATGACTCCCTTTGAGTCCCAAAAAAAGCATAAGCTTACCATTACATTAACATGTTATGATTTAAGTCCAATTTTTTTAATTATTTATGCCAAAAGTGATTTGATTAATCAAAAACGTTTAGTTGTTGAGGTGATAAATAAGATAAAATTGGATGTACTAGAATAAATATCAAAAAGCAAAATTGATCTTTGAAACAAAGAAGAAAACCAAAATGAGAAGGAAAGAACTGAATTCTTAACTTTTATAAATTCTATAGCCATGGGACAATTGCTTAGCTTAAAAAAACAGAGCTGGGGAACTCCAAAAAAGTTAGTTAAATTTTTTAAAAATTGTTATGTGGGGTAGAGCTGGGTGGGTTGAATTATTCACTGTTAAGATCAAACCTCCACCCCATCTGATCCATTGCCATCCCTAATATCAACTCATTTAAGCCGTAATTCATTTTTATAGAATATTCAATTGAGCTCAATTTAGTCTCTTATTTCAATTCATTTTAAGACTCTTTGTTAGTATTCGTGTAGTATGTGTTCTGATGTTGAAGGTATGAGTTATTGTCTATTTTATATCTTCTAAGATTTATCTATCTATTTATAACTTGTTTTTTATTTATTTCTTGAGTTGAAATTTAAATTGTAGTGATAAAATTATTGAGATTGAGCGGGGCATGACACAACCTGATTTCTATTTCAACTCATTTTAATATCTCAAAGTTTCAACTCAACCCTCTTATACCCTATCAAACCTTTTTCAAAGTTTATAATCTTAAATTATTTAAAACATGATATCAATGTTTTGCTATTTTCTTGCCTATAAAAAAATTCCACACCAAGCACACAGTTAAGGGAAAAAAAAATGGCTTCTCTCTACGCAAATTCTAAGAATTCTCTTGTTAATGGTTTGGACAAATTCTCTGATCCTAACTATGTTTCAATTTTCGACACGACGCTTCGTGATGGAGAGCAGGCTCCTGGTGCCTCCATGACGGATACACAAAAGATGGACATTGCACGTCAGCTAGTCAAGCTTGGTGCTGATGTAATTGAGGGTGGCTTTCCAGCTTCCTCTGAAATTGAGTTTGAACTTGTCAAGTGTATAGCACATGACATTATATATATATATATATATATTACCATGTGCGTATTTATATTATATCTCAACAGGTAATAGCGTAGATGAAGAAGGATATGTACCAATGATTTGTGGTATGGCGAGATCTACTAAGGAAGATATCGATAGAGCTTCGGAGAGTTTGAAGTATGCAAAGACACTGATGATTTGTACGTTCATCACGACAAGCGATATACATATGAAATATAAATTGAATATGAGTAGAGAAGAAGTTGTGGAGAGAGCAAGGAGCATGGTGGCGTTTATGCCAGAAGACTTGGGTTCGAGCATGTTAGGTTTGGCTTGGAAGATGCTACAAGGTTTGTAATATTTGTCATATTTATATTTTTACCATATGGTGTATGTATAATTGAATATGTAGTTATTACTATTTTTGTCAGATCTGATAAGGAGTTTGTTTGTCATATTATTGGAGAACTTATTAAAGCT
Organism: Solanum piurae; assembly: GCA_029582685.1. NCBI lineage: Eukaryota > Viridiplantae > Streptophyta > Magnoliopsida > Solanales > Solanaceae > Solanum > Solanum piurae. The sequence goes on along the minus strand of JAJOOO010006933.1, from coordinate 4,287 downwards.
GGTGCAACATGCATTTGTGTTGCTGATACTGTTGGATGCAATTTGCCAAATGAATTTGCACAACTAATTGAGGCATAAAAGCCAATACATTAGGAATCCAAAATGTAATCCTTGCAGTACATTGTCACAATGATCTTGGACTTGCTACTACCAACACATTAGCTGTATGTATTCATTCCCAACTATTCCCTCCGTCCCATTTTATGTGACATTTTTCGAATTTTGAGATTCAAATCAGTCTATCTTTGACCGTAAGTTTTTCATAGATCTTTTTAACATTTTGAATTATCAATTATTGCGACTTATAGTACTTTTTACGTAGTTTACAAATCTATAAATTTCATTTAAAAAAATTGAAGATTCCGTACGCAAATTTCTGGTCAAACTTAAACTTTTTGACTCTCGAAAAAATAAAAAGTGGCACATAAATTGGAACAGATGGAGTAGTATTTTTATTAACATTATTTTTCTAAAAATATAGTTAGTTTGGCTCTCATACGTCGATGAAATTCAGGGAATTTGGGTAGGGGTAAGACAAGTAGATGTAACCATGAATGGTATTGGTGAAAGAGCTGGAAATGCTTCTCTAGAAGAGGTGAGGGAGAATAACCTTTAATTATTTATATATAAAAAATGTTAATCTATCTCTAGCTAATTAATCTTATTATTTCTATTTTAGATAGATAGTAATGGCCATAAAATGTCGTGGAGAGGAAGTACTAGGTGGTGTCTATACTGGGATTAATACAAAACTTATATTCACCACAAGCAACATGGTATGCATATATATAGTATTTTAGTTGTTAAAATTGATTATGCATATAATAATATTGTTATATATATATATTAGTTTAAGTCTAAAAAGAGTGGACTTAAACAAGAGAGATCCATGGCAGCCTGAAAGAACTGATTCACCCTTGAATCCGGTCATGCTCAATTGTCACCTAGCTGGGGTCTGTCAGTAGCCGCCTGAAGATGTCATGTACTCAACAAAGAAAGACCAAGTGCAGTATCTGTACACAACCACAGTGTACTGGTATGATCACGCGGCCACTCCCATAAGCACAATACACACAAGAAATTATAACATAATAAGCATACATATACAGAATACAGTTCAGTCATCAATTTAGAGCAGCATACCGTCTTTCATTATCAATGCCAAGTAGACATAACAATCACAATGATCCTCTCATGGAATCCACACCCAAATTGTTTGTGTTTCGGAACGTGACACTCGATCCCATGCGTGTGTCAAAACATGACACCTGATCCAATGTATGTGTCGGAACGTGACAGCCGATCCAATGTATGTGTCGGAACATGACACCTGATTCAACAGATGTGTCGAAACGTGACAGCCGATCCAATGTATGTGTCGGAACATGACACTTGATCCAACAGATGTGTTGAAACGTGACACCCGATCCAATCAACACAACCACAATCACACCCATAGGGAACAATACTCAAATCATACAATCAAGTAATAGGTTCATGGCATGTATTGTTCACACATAATCATTTCATCAGGTTCGATTTGCATTTCCTTATTCACATACACGCATGCATACAATGTAGCAATCAATTGACATATATCATACAAGCAGCAAATCAAACCATCACCTACCTCGAAACCAAGCTTGATTCCCCCTAAGGCACTTGAATCTTCCCTTTTCAGATTCTTTCCGCTTGTTCGTGGTCTAACAACAACAATTAATGCAAGGATCAATAAGCGAGGCCTAATTACCCGGATTACAATCAACATTATCAACCCTAGGCCAAACCCAAGATCCCAATACCCAACTTAGGACTTTTTCCACCATCAACTTCAGATAAAAACTCTTTCCCAATGATAATTACCCAAGAATCTAAATTCTACGGATCAAAAAGCAGATTAAGGGAGTGAAAACCTTACCTTTAGCTTTAGAAGAGGTGGAAAACCGTCAAAAAATAGCCCTGGGTCGTTTCTTAGCTCTGAAGAACGAAACTTGTAGAAAAATAACGTTTTTGGGGTTTAATGCCGACTTAAGTCGCGACTGCGCCGCTACGACGGACTCCATCCCGCCATGGCGGCTTGCTCGAAGACAGAACGTCAAAATTAGAGTTTCAAACCCTCATTTTACAACACACCTTCTACCCTTGACACTCAAAAACTACTCGTTCACGCTACAATCAGTTTCAGGAGTTCTACTCGCCTGAATTCGATTTCGTCAAACCGCACGGACTCCTTAACGTCTTGGCTATCCACTCATGTAATCAAATTCATTATTAAATCTATCATTCATTACCAGATTTCCCTAGACTTCACATGCATCAGATTTCGTCCAAATCTGGACTAGGCTAGGAATTTTCAAGTCACTACTTAAAAGTTTTCTGGCCCCAATCCTTTCCCCATTGGCATTTCCCTAATGACGGAATCAGGTTGTTACAATTACTATCTTGATTTATATGTCAATAATAATAAAGTCGGGATTTTTAGGCTCAAAGAAATTATTGTCATTTTTTGTTTTTATCAAACAAATATGCGAATTTCTTTTACAATTCATTATTATTTTGTTGGATTAAAAAAAGTATGCCTAATTTTGGAATTAATTTTAAGATTAATAAAAAGATAAAATAAAAAGATATAGAAATGATGTCAGAATAATATATTGTATCCTCAACATTTATTTAGTTTACTTTATTTGGATTTATTTATAAGGGACAAAATATTAGTTTTTTAATAATTAGACCAAATTTTAGACACATTAACAATATTTGTTTCGATTAAGAATGCGGTATCGCATCTTTTTTGAGACAATTAAAATAAACTCAAGGATGCGGTGTTGCACCTTGTCCAATAATATAATTAACTTTTATTAATTTAAAGTAGAGACTTATAAAATAAAAAAAATTATTAAGTGTTATGCAAAGAAGACAGTTATGTCTCTAAATGTCAAGACCAAGAATGTGATTACGTATCTAGGTCGAGACCAAATAAAAGTTCAACAAATAAAATTGCGAGAAAATCATGGTGTATAAAACTATATCCAAGAAATAGTTAAGATAAGTAGAAATCAATAAAAGTGACCATGCTAGAACCACAGGATTCGAGGGATGCCTAATACCTTCCCCTCGGTCAACAAAATTCCTTACCTGAATTTCAAGTTCGCAGACCAAAATAGAGAGTCATTTCCTTTTGATTATGGATTAAACAAAAAGATGACTTGGAACACCATAACTCAATTTCAAGCGGCGACTCTGAAAAAACTGTCACTTAAAATGAAAAAACCCTTCCGCCGTGGGAAAGAAAGGTGTGACAAAAACCACTATAACGTCAGCACAACCGCTATAGCGCATGCACAACCACTATAGCGCCAGCACAACCGCTATAGAGCATGCACAACCACTATACCGCCTACACAACCGCTATAACGGATGCGCAAACGCCCCGCTATAGAGACGTGCCAATTTCCATAACGGCTTGAACAAAATCAGTGCCATGCCCTAGGTCTACACTATGAGTGTAACACGGTACTTGTAACTTCGAATTTTCCGCAAGTTAACCCATTGCCTGACATAAAACATACAACTCAAACTTAAAGAAAATGCGGAACCTAATACATGTGTGAACTCATATAGCATAAAAAAATACTAAAAGATATTGTGAATAAAATATACATTTATTTGAAAACTAAATACAACAGATTGACTGACTATCTATTAAGCCTCTACAAATATCGATGAGCAACTGAGACAAATCCCCAAGCTGCTCTACACAACTGGTAAAAATAATATAAACTGTGAACTTTGAATTAATTTTTTCTCGAAGAATGAAGGCTCACCATCTACTGATAGGAATTGCTGCACCCCATTTGCCACGAGTTTGAGAACATGCATCGAAATCTACATCATAAAAGGATGCAATGTAGAGAAAAGTATGCATTAGTATGTGGAATGTACAGAGTAAGTAAGGAACACCACCTAGTAAAAGATTTTCAAGATCATATGCATAGTAAAAGAGCTTATGGTTAACAGTTGGAGTCCATGAATAAGTATCACTATATATATATATATATTATATATATATATAGTTGAGTATCTTTCAGTAGCCTTCCACAATCATATACATAAAAGGATTTAGGTTGCTACTTGCTAGAACATAAGTGTCACGCCCCGAGACTACCCCCGAGACGCGGACACGGGACCTAGGACCACAAGTGATCCCAAGCTAACCCTGCTGGCATGATCATGAGCATACTAAAGATAATAAACTGATGCGGAAGCTAAATCATAATTAAAATG